>CANNZV010000100.1:0-45287 GCA_947561585.1 Caprella mutica
CTAATGCTTCCTATAAATAAACAACAAATAGTATAGAACATGAGAGTGTGAATAAGACTACGTAAAATATAATGGAAACGTAAGTTTGCCATTCTCTCTTGACGGTACTCCACAGCCAGGGCTTCCTGATGGTACTTTCAAGTCAAGCCACAAAAATAACGATAACTCAAAAACTAATATGAAATATTACGATATCAAACAATAATATGGTCACTAAAGAATATATTTACATTACCTGTTATTGGTAACTACGAATTGTATCTAGAACACAATATATTGTCACCTGAAATGAGAGCTCTGAAATTGACACCCATCTCCTGTGACGTCCAGATTGTAACTGCCACCAATGTTATTGCGCGCTACGTTGCTGACATATGTGACCATATTTTCTCTCCAGAGAGATACTCTGAAGTACCGATAGGTGTAAACATGAAAATTCTCACTGGATTGATTACTAAAGCGATTTTTATAAGGTGGTACTCTGAAGTACCGCCTGTAGCGAAAGGGTTAAACTTGATTTTAGAGTGTTGATGTGATGACGTCACATATACTAAACACCTCTATTGTGTTTTGTACCTTCCGTATGCCCGCCAAACTCAGTGTAATTGGATATCGTTAATTGTGGTTGATAACTTATTCGTTGTGAATCGATAGTGCACATAATTCAAATAATATTGAAAATATAGGTAGGTTAGAAGGTTATTTGATAACGAAGAATGTGAGGTAATACCTAATTCTAAGTGATGGTGATGATGAAAATAACTGTAGGTAGTGACTAGATGTAACTAAGATGTTTGTTAGAACAATAAAATGAATTAAATTGTGCATTAATAGGTTGGTAGTTAGGGACGATGAAAATTATGAAGATGGAATGGGTGTAAATTTAGATCATATACGTGTGAGTCTGATGACTTTGAAAACGATATTATGAGAACTAGATATTATAAGAGTAAACTAAGTGAAAATATTACGAATATCTTGAGTGATTGGGCTAGGTAGCTACTAATGAGAAGAGCGTTCATCATTTGTGTGTTGATAAGTACCTAGGTTACTTCAACTTTTTGTAACCGGTGGTACCCCCACGGGTGTAGGTTATGAGCCCCCCCAGTCAAGAGCCCCCCCAGTCAAGAGCCCCCCGGTCATGAGCCCCCCCCCCCCGGTCACGAGCCACCCCTAGGTCATAAGCCCCCCCGGTCTTGAGCCCCCCCGATCACGAGCCCCCCTGTTTTTAAATCCTTATTTACCTATATTATTTAATCCTTATTGACACTTTAGTAGTTCATTACTGATTAGACATAAAGTATATGTATATCAGGGGGCGGGCCGCCCCCCGAACCCCCCTGCCAGGTCATTAAACAATCATGAAGTGTGCAGTACAACAAACTAGCGGATACAACAAACTACATCAAAACAACATTAGGAAATGAGGATTAAAAAATCAGAAAGGGGGGCTCGTGACCGGGGGGGGGGGGGCTCATGACCGGGGGGGGGGGCTCTTGACCATACCCCACCCCCACTACCCCTTAGTCTCAACCCTTCAGGGGATCATTGGAGGTGAGGATAATACAACTAGGTATTTAAAATGATTCAAACTAAAAAGAACAGTTTTCTCCCTTCATTAAAAATATAACTGTATAATTTGCCACTTATTTCATATATACATTCTTTAAATCTTTTTTTTTACTAAGGTAAAGCTTCCATTATTTTCCATTATTTTTCATTTAATTACTTTTCTATTTTATAATTTTATTTCTCTACTTTTTGAAGTCGATTTTCTTCATTTCTTCACAATTTATTTTAAGCTACCTAATTTTTTCACTTTTATATTAGTTTTTTACTTTTTAATTTAATTTCTTACCTAGCCTAGGTAGGTAGGTACTTGAATTTTTTATTTCAATTTTTTTTTCTTGGGCCCCTAACTATTTTTAATAGTTTTCTTGGGCCCCTAACTATTTTTAATAGTTTTCTTGGGCCCCTAAGTGTTGTCATATTGATTAGGGTTTGTCATTCTTTCGTTTAAGTTTAACAATGTTCCATTTTACTAACGCTATTTAAAGTTTTGGAGGATAACGCTAGGGTTATGCTCTTCAATTGCAAGGTCTTGGATACTGTGTTAGATATGATCGTAGGCTTCATTTACTATCGCCTCTTTATTTTCCTCCTCCTTCCTTGGATGTTGTCAACTTGTCATCGATGCTGTGTCCTTTTCGTCACATTCCTGCACTCATAGCTTGTCTCCGAAGCTACTATAGTTTACTGTTTGTCGAACTACTTTCCTGTTTTGACCGTTTTCTTAGTCCTTTGTGTTTATTTCCATTTTAATGTCATCGATATGGCCTTATTGATTCCAAAGCAGTCAGTTCGTTATTTTTCCAAATTATTTCTTGAATAATGTACTATTTACAGATCTTCAACTCCGGTAAAATCTCCAAATACCATTAAAGTGACGAAGACTAATGAACATTGGCACAGTTCTGACGAATTGTCAGATATGAAGAAGGCAATAGACAACTTTGTCATTTCAAATCAGAATCTTCATAAAAAAGTTGGATTTCATCATAAGGAGAATGGAGGAAGCTAAGGATACGTCAGGTTTCCCACAACCAGCCGATGATTTAGAAGAATTGGATTCTTTGATCAAACATAAGGACTTTGTGAGTTTAAAATGTTAACAAAATAACGTTCTGGAAACTGATCTATTTTTCCTTTAGATTAAAAATATGTTTAATGTTTTTTTTTCAGAAATCTTCCATCAACGGAGTAAGTTGCGTAAATCCTAATGAAACAGCCTGATTTTATATCCGAAAACTTATGACACGAAATTTAACTATCCAATTTTCTCTTACTGGATTGGGTGACAAAAGAAAATATCCGAAGATAAGCTGTAAAAAACATCAGTCACATTCATGTAGTGGGTAAGTGTTGAATAGCTCCTCAATAATTACCAATCAGCTAGTTTATATTAAAATTGGTATAATTATCATTCTATAATATGTTGTTAATAGGTACTGTTAAATTTGTTTCACTGACTAAAAACTTCCCAGATACCATCATCAGCAAAGACAAGAAGCTGCAGAAGATGCATTCGCTTCTCTGCAAACAGTCTTCAAGGAGCCATGGACTGGGAGGGTAACCGGAAACTGCGTCTGAAAGGTATTTTTGAAATTTCTAAGTAGTCAATTGAACTTAATCCATCCTCTCAGAAATTTTATATGAACTAATCATTAGAGTCCAACCTGTTAGGAATATGAATCACTGTTGAGATGGTTTGATAGTTGTGACTGTGGTTAAACATTCAATGGCAGTCTTCTATTGGGCCATTGCTGAGATAAAGGTTACAGGGTTTTTTCAATGAGCATATTTTATAATAAATTCAGTTGAATTTTCTAAACTTTAATTTTTTAATTGGTTTTGGTATTCTTTTATCTTCAAATATTGGTTAAATTACTTCTTGAATATTTTATTACAATTGGTAGTAGCAATTTCAATTACATAAAAAACTAGATTATATGCACTCGGTAGAGCGCATACCTTCGCCGCCGCTTTGACCCGTTCTCTCCCAAAATTTGATAAACTGCTAACAGGGTAATAACCAATCGTCCCAAGTTTCATGCAACATGGTTTAATACTTTTTGAGTTATAAATGACCTTGACCTTTGACCGGATTGCTCCCAAAAATCTAACAGATGGTTCCTGGACATTAACCAATTGTACCATCAAATTTCAAACGTTTTTGTTGATTACTACAAAATTGATCTTGACCTTTGACCCGATCGCTCCCAAAATCTAACAAAATGATCCCTGCATATTGACCAATCGTCACATCAAGTTTCATGCAATATGGTTCAATACTTTTGAGTTATAAATGACCTTGACCTTTGACCGGGTCACTCCCAAAATTCTACCAGCAGGTCACTGGACATGGACCAATCGCTTAACCAAATTTCAGGCAATTTGGTTGAACACTATTTCAGTTAAGCGAGTAACAAGATGATAAATATTTAAATAAATATACCACGACTAAAATGACCTTCCCTCATTCTCCGAAGTTAAATATTTAACGTAACTAGTATAAATGTTGGGTTCATTTATTTCTTAGTTGTACTTGGTCAATGTACTAACGGATTTGATTTCTTGATGTACTTCGCTCTCTTATTTACAATAACAAATTATCGATTAATTTCAGATTGAAGATTTTCAGTATGCATGACCTCTAAGTTCAGTGCATGTACTACACCAGCATGGGAAATAGGAGGCAGAAAGCAGAGATAACATTCACAAATTATCATCTACAACGCAGTTTAAAGTTAGTTTAATTTTAAATATTATTTTCATGGATTTAATTCCATAGAATATGAGAACTCGTCAATACATAATATGTTTAACGTTAGGTACTACACCGTCTTATTGTTTCGGTTATTGAAATCATTTTGTTAGCTACTAAAAATATTCTTCAATCTGCTTTCCCAAAAACTCTTCCGCTTATCCTCTTCTTTTACTCTCGCTAAGGACAGACTATCCTCAGTCAATAATTGCAACCGGGTAGTTTGGCTAGTGTATCATATATGAAATGTTCTTTTTAACTTTTCATAGTGTTCGTGATTATGCTAAAGAAAAGTGTCTGCTGTTAAAAACAAACTTTCTACATCTAATGATCACATGATGAAAATTATCAGTGAAATATTGCTAAAACATTTTCATTCAACTTTATTTCACTTTATATTCTGCTGAAGTGTTTAAATTAATGAAATCCTACTTAAGTCGTATCGATATAATTTGGATTATGAATTTTCCTGATTATTGACAGTTATATCGTTGTTTAAGAATTTTGATCTTTTGCCCATAAATTAAAAAAACTTGTATATTATATCAGGGTTGAAATATTTATATTGTGTATTGTTACTAGTTGTTTCTTTCTGTAGAAGAAAAGGGTGAATGGAAAAACAGGGAAGCTAGCGTCCATTGGCACCAACAGTTATAATTTGAATTCCCTATTATCCATTTTTCTTTCTTTTTCAACCCTTCTTTTCAGAAGGTAGTTCTAGTGTTATGCTCTTCAAATATAACTAGAATATATTAGATTTAATTTAGGTTGACTTTCGACAAATTCGTCAAATTCCAGACCATAATTTGTGATCTCTTTTTAAGATAAAAAAACTATTTATTTCCAGGAATCCATCATGTGCTTATAATGGGTCATCCGTCTTAAAGAATTCGGATAATCAAGAAGCATCAATGGTCAATTGTCTTCGATGGAAAGAAAAGTCACCCTATTAAGCGACCGTTCAAATCCATGGTCTCTTATCTATACGCTGGTTCGACACGTTGCCTGCGGTAGCGGAGTATTCAACTTACTATTTGGAGCATAATTCCACTGTCCCCTCTTTTCCGAGGCCTTTTCCTCTTCGTGTCTCTTTGAATCACTTTGTAGTGGATAGAGACAACTTTTAAACATCTAAAATAAAAACAATCCACCGACAGCTCAACACATATCTGCAAAGTGATCAGATTTTAATAACAACCTTCATCATATCTTGTGGCAACATTAATTTCCTTCATCATTTGGCTTCAACAATGTTATAGTTTTTCTGAAAATTGGAAAACTCAATTTAATTATTTATATTTCACATTTTTATGTGACTAAACTGTCGTCTATATTTGAGATGGCGAACACTAGTACAGACACATAGTGAGGACACTGGCACTATTTGTGTTGATATATTTTAGTGTTTGTGATTTTAGAGACCCATAAAAAGATTGGTAGTTTGAGAAGGCTTAAAATCTGTTCAAAGTCTTCAGGTGACTCTGTTCATGAAGCAGCTTTCATTTCAGACTGCTTCTCCAATCTTTTCCAATCAGTGGTTTGATAATTAAGTTTCGAAACATATGTTTTAACCACTACTAAATAAATTTTTAAAACAGAGGATCTCCATCTCCATTAGAGAACTTATTTATAAATAAGGTATTCTTCGTCTTATTCATGTGCTTCAATTTACAGCTCTCATGAATTCAAAAAATATATTTAGGGTACATGGCTCGATTGAATTTGTTATACTGCGTTTTCCATTTTATTTCCAATTAATTTTGTTTTGCATATTAACAGAAGTTCTCTCAGAGCTTCTAAGATTTTTGTATATGTTATGTAAAATTACTAAATTGTTTTAGAGTCGGTCTGCTTCTTTACGTTTCTTGTATATATTTTTCTAGTTTTAGGTCTAGTTTCTGTCGATTTATATGCAATTGTGCTTGTTATATCGTTCTAATGTTAATAAATAATAATCTTATTATCGCTTTTTATTTAGTGTTCAATTAAATTAATCCCCCGTCGTACGATGTGGTATATCCCTCGGCTAAATGACGGAGGAAATCCCCCGTCGCACGCCGTGGTATATCCCTTGGCTAAATGACGGAGGAAATCCTCCGTCGCACGCCGTGGTATATCCCTCGGCTAAATGACGGAGAAAATCCCCCGTCGTACGCCGAGGTATATCCCTCTGCTAAATTACCTTGAAAATCCCCCGTCGTACGCCGTGGTGTATCCCACGGCTAAATGACGGTGGAATTCCTCCGTCGCGTGACGTGGTGTACCCCACGGCGGCACGCCGTGGTTTAACCGTGGGGACGATGTGCAGATTACGAGGGATTCTAGATCATCCCAGGTCGTACCCCACCTCGAAAATCTCTCTCAGATGTATACCCCACGTCAAAATTACGACGGCGTACGCCGAGGGATTTTTGATGAAATGGTAGCTGGGAGATGTTAACTATATCTAATTTACCACAGTACAATCACATGTCAATGACCATATAAGTAACAGATGTTAACCGTATTTAAATTACCATAATACAACCTCATGGTAATTACCAGGGCTGGGACAATATGACCTAACGAATATGTCGTATATGCTCTAAAAAATATGACCATATGCTCGTAAAATATGAGTGTATGCTCTAAAAATATTCCCTTAAGATATGATCTTATGACCTTAAGATATGTTCATATGCTCTTACGTATGCACATATGAATTGAAAGAAGAACGTGAATAATATGCAGTTTAAAATACTAATTAGATTAGTTGGTGATACTGATATCATAAAATACATTATCTTGAAGTTGTTGATTTCATATGAAATACTGTTAATTGACTGTCTTACAGTCAACGTGAATGGAATAACCACTGCCTATTATAGTCTGCAGACTAGCCTATTCTACATAAGGTATATTTATCCGAAGGGTAATGAAATCATTTACATATTGAACGCAATTTTTTTTTTAACAGTAACACAAACTTTGAGAACAAGAAACAAAACAGAAACAAAGAAACAAAACAAGATTAAAATATAAACTTTAGTTACATTCAATTATCAAATGATGCTTCAAATTTTCAAAGTTGAAGCTTCTCCTATTGGCAGCTAATACAGTATTGTACTGTGAAAAAACTCTCTACATCACAACTAACTGTAGGAGCATAATTGAAGGAGGCCAGTTCTGCAGATGTCAGTTGCTTTATAAATTCGTCATCACAAGTCTTGGTGGCTCCTTCCAATATTAGGTTAATTGTTTTCAATATTGAAAACCCGGTGTTTTTCCCCAAATATGTAGTATACTTGTCGAAATATCCCTGGTCATACAGATTCTTGAGTTGATTGCCAATATTTTCCATTAGGTTGATTGAGGAGGCAAGTGGCAAACCTCTTTTCTCCAACTTCACAATTGTTGTTGGAATAATAGAAAAGTTAGTGGAAATGAAGCTAAGAGACAGAGAGAGTTCAAAATTTTCCAGAAGTTTCTGGGAATCGGATATGCTTTGTGCCTCATTTCCATCCAATGATTTTATGACTCTGCTCACACTTTCCAAATTAACAGAGTAATACTTGGCAGCGTCTAACCAAGTACCCCATCTGATTATAACCGGAGACGGCGGAAGAGGAATGCCTGGTGCCAATTCAATAAATTTTTCAATCCTATGTGGTGCCTTTAGAAATATACTTTTTGTAGCAGATATTAATTTGTTCACATCAGGATAGTTACCTCTAACTTTTTCTGCAATGCGATGCAAGCCATGTGCTAGACAAGTGACATGTACCATTTTAGGAAATAGATCTTTCAGTGCATTCATCGCTTTGACCATATAAGGAGCAGCGTCAGTTGTTACCAGTAAGATGTCATCATAATGGAACACATCAGTCCATAAAACCGAAGTGAATCTGGGAAAAATCCAGCTATGGTTGAATGGTTTACTTTTTGAATGATTGCAATATTTGCAAGATAACATTTATTTTTCTCTTCAGGTACTCCCATGATTCCAAATATGAAACAACCTATGTACTACCTCTGTTCAACATCTGTAGTTTCTTCAATTGATACCCACAATTTTTGTCCCTTAGCTTTTTTTTTGTAAACTTTCCATTTTTGATTCATAGATGTTTCTTACATAGTATTTTCGTAAGGTGGTTCGGTCTGGGATGCATTCTCCAGTGTAGGTACGCAAAATTTTTTTGAAACCTTCGTTTTCTAATTTGCTCAATGGGATATCTGCTGAAATAAATGCTTTACACATATCTCTGTTAAATGGAGATAATCTAGATCGGTCAGCTGGAGGATCTACACTGTTTACATTAGAAGGACTTGCTGAAGGCGAGGGCTCTTCACATCTCAGTTTATTGGTTTTGTGTTTAGATGTTGCCACATGTTGTTGAAAGTGGAATTTCTTCGTTTGCTTGAACTACAGAAGAAATTCATTTAGACAATGAAAATCATAAATTGACACATATACATATAGCTAGGCTTCAAAATATTGAACCGTATTTTGTGATATAAATGTATCTATTCAAAAACCGGTAACTATGGCGTTCGTGCAAGCACCATAACAAAATATAGCGACTGTACTTAAAGAGAATAGCAACTGGTAATTGTAACTTGACCCAAGTAGATCTATAGTTACTTACCTTCGATTTACAATATTTACATGTAATAGTTCCATCAGAGAGCTCAAAGTCTGGATATTCCTCAAGAATTTCCTTTATTAGCACATCCACTTGTTTCCGTTGTTTAGGCATACCAATACTTAAGTTTCCAAGAGACAAAAAAAAAAACAATGCAAATAATGAGCTACACTGTAGATGTGTATATATGGAGATTCAAATGAACAGAGATAAGTTACCGGTTGAACAAAGTTCCAATAATATTAGATATGACTGCATGTAGTAACGATAGACTTTTAAATAATTTCATATTTTGATAATCAAGGCTGCTGCATTGAGTAGAACGTAATTTGTAATTGTTCAATATAACTTTTCATCCTATAAATGATGCAATCATATATAATATTCCATATATGTATCTTCCAGTACTCTAATTAACATATACTGTAATGAAAGTGCATATACCTTACTGTTAGGGCATATGCCTTATTGTTAGGGCATACGCTTTACCGTTAGAGCATATGCCTAATTGTTTGGGCATATGAGTTATTATTAAGGCATATGCCCTAACCAAAATATGACGCATCATATGCTTTTATGATAAATGCATGTTGTCCCAGCCCTGGTAATTAACCTTTCAATAACAGAGGTTAACTACATGTAATTGAACACAAAATAAACGCATGTCAATTACAATATAAATAACAGATGTTGTGGATATAATGAGGTAAATTGCATATGGTTAACATCTTTTGATGAACTGGTGATTGACATGCTGCTATAATGAAGTAAATTAGATATGTTTAACATATGTTATTGAATGGTAATTGACATGTGGTTGTAATAAGGTAAATTGCATATAGTTAACATCTGCTATTGAAATATTAATTGGCATGATGATTGGAATGTGGTAAATTACATATGGTTAACTTCTATTAGCTTAGAACTCTAAATACAATGATGTGGAAAAAGATAATCAATCTTTCTATTATATGATTACAGTAGAACTACTCTTTAATGAACTCCTGAGTAGTGAACCCTGTTTAACGAACTAACTTTTATAGTGAACACATTTAGTTTAGTTTGACACACATTCTCTGAGTTTTCTATAAATATCTATATGTCGAATTAGTTGTATTTCATGAAAGAGAAGTTCTTCTAGTACAATTTTTTTATATTGAAGTAATGTGTAGTGAACCGTTTTGATATTTAGAGTTCTGAGAAATTAAATACATTGTTTAATGAAAATATTAGAAAAAGAAAGAACATATTTTATGTAGTTTGCCATGAAAATGCCAGTTCTCTACAGTGAAGTAAATCATCTACAGTGAATTTAAATTTATTCATAATAACTTCAGTGGATATGTCGCAGACTCAACACAACAGCTGACTATAGATTGCATGTTCGCCTCCTAGAATTAATACTCCATTTTTTCCCCAACTTTTTCCCATTTAATTTGTTTATAACAATGTGTAATATAAAACTAAATAATACACAGCAAAATAACATATACACTATATACAGTAAAGTAAGAAATGGAAGTAAAATAAGTATGATATTTTTGACTTCCTCACACAAGGTACTGATGTAGGTTACATATGGTACTGATATATGCTACATAGTACTGATATCATTGATATGTGTTACACATGGTACTGATATGTGTTACATGTGGTACTGATGAGTTGCATATAGTACTGCTATGTGTTACACATTACACTGGTATGTGTTACATATGGTACTTATACACACAGAGAAAGGATTAGTTGAATCAAATCATATTTGGTTTGTTTTGACTAAATTTTATGGTTTATCTGTGCGCCTACCTATGTGGTGAGTTGCAGGTACTATTTAATATGAGTTAAATTGACGTTCGTTAAAACAACACATATGTGAGTTGATTATTTTTAATTCCCGATGGTCACAACAACTACCTGTGATAGTCAAAACTGCTCGTGATGGTTGAACCAATTATATGTAATGGTTAAAACAACTACAGAACAAGGTTACATCAACTACTTGTGTATGTTTCTCCAATCACTCCTATGTGTTATACCAACTACTCGTGTAGGTTATACCAACTACTCGTGTAGGTTATACCGACTACTCGTGTAGGTTATACCAACTGCTTGTGTAAGTTATACCAACTACTCGTGTAGGTTATACCAACTACTCGTGTAGGTTATACCAACTACTCGTGTAGGTTATACCAACTGCTTGTGTAGGTTATACCAACTACTCGTGTAGGTTATACTAACTACTCGTGTAGGTTATACCAACTACTCGTGTAGGTTACATTAACTACTCGTATAGGTGATATCAACTACTCGTGTAGGTTATATCAACTACTCGGTTAGGTTATATCAACTACTCGTGTAGGTTATATCAACTACTCGTGTAGGTTATATCATCTTCTCGTGTTGGTTATATCAACTACTTGTAAACTAAGTAAATTTATATCAACTATTATAGTGTAGGTTGAAATATCGGTCTGGTTAGCAGTAGCCAGACTTTTTCAGTCACTATATTTACTCTATTAAATTATAATCTCGAGTTAGGTCCCGGTATCAATTAGATTAGACTATTTATTTTCTAGGACCAAATCTAACATGTTCACATTTATTTTCTACTTTTGCTTCTGTGATATGCATACTATTTTAATTTAAAAAAATAATTGATCACCTAGACCTATCCTTGCTTTTTGAAATGTTTTCGATCCTATGAATTGATATATGGTTATCAGTTGTAAATTAATAGATTAGATTGAATAAGTAATCTCATCAGGTCAGTTTATAAATAAGTAGTTAGATGACATAAATAACTTTACGTAGTGATAAATAGGTAGGCTAGATGAATTAATTAACCAGGCTAGATTACAAAAGTTGATAAATCTTTGATATGCTGCAATTGTACTATAACTTAATGAATAATAAATTAATGATAAAGCCTTTATCTTCTAAACCATATTTTAGTGCAATTCATCTTACTCATAGGCACTGATATTGAAATATGCTAATAGAATTACCAAGGTCAAATTGAAAACGAAATATAAACATTTAAATTTTAGATTTATTATTTAGAAGTACAATTTGAATTCTCGTCACTTTCTTTCACGACTGTAGGTTGCCAATTCCTGAAAAAAGAGATTCGTATATTAATATATATTGAATAGAAATTCACAATATCGTTCATATACATTATCAATAACATCACCTACTCTTTTTCCTTTTGTGATGAGATAGCGACAGCTTCGATATTCTTTTCATGTCTGGAATCCCTAAAAGCATATGAAAAAGTAAGAGCTAATCATATTGCAAATACATATTTAAAAATCATTAATATTTTCAAATACTTACTTTGACCTAGCATAATTGTTCCTGAACCATTCAAAGGAATTGAAGAGGACTCCGATAGTTGATGACGTTGATCTACTTCATCAAGATCTGAAAGTAGATTCAAAAAATATAGAAAACCATATATTAATAAAGAAATGAAAAGAATTATTAACTGAGAATCCTTTCATATAGGTAAATTATTTATATAAAATGTTAAACTAATTATAAATCTTCAGATGCAGTATAAATTTAACTCTAATAAATGCAATGGATTTTTCTAGCTAATCCTCATAATTTTGTTCATTATACACTCATAATGTAAACTTTAATTAAATACCAAGAAAGAATAATATATCAAAAGGCTCACCTCTGGTTGGAGTTCTCCCTGCTAAAACCTTGGACGGTGTTCTCCTCCGACTACCTCCCGTGATGGAGTTCTCCCAGTCATAGAAAACTAGGGTCAAGTAGGTAAATTGCGGCACTTCAACTAACTGCGGTCTCTTATCTCAGAAACATTAATAACCATCATGACTTCAAGGCACTCGTGAAATGAATAGAACCTATCATAAATTGAGCTTAAATTATGATGTTCAACAATTCAGTATATAGCTAAACTAATTTCAGAATGATTTTGAGACTCTCTTAATAGGGTCACAATTAGAATTTAAAGAACCGAATTTGGCTGTGTAACCCTACCTATAGGTACACCAACTAGACACACTTTACCCTTCAACCTATTTTTATTTGTTTATTTTTTTATCCTCTTTCTCTTCCCCCCTCATTCAATTGCCTTCACTCATTTTCTCCCAAATAATTTTCACCACACACCAATTAGTAATCACTCACGGGGCCTCTATCCAAGCACACTATGCTACCCCAGCGTAACAGAGTTTGTGATGGCGTGCGTCATCACTCTAAAATTGTTCAAATCTCCAACTCTAATCCAAATAGAAATTAATCGTGGCACTCACATTTTCCTGTATAGTGAATGATGATATATACTCTTTTTAGTTCAGAGATGTGCACATATGTGTTCTTGAAATTATTATGTTAACTGATACAGTACACTTCATATGAGGCTTCTTTCACAGTTTACATTGTTTCTGAATGAGACAGCTGTCTTATAGAATAGATCAATGAAATATAATTTGAATATATCTACAAAATCTGAGTACAGTATTTTATAGTATTTCATTCACAAATGAAATTTTTATGATCTATGATTCCAAAAATGTATTTTATCAAAGCCCTTTAAACAACGACTTAATTTTCATGTATTAGGATACCTATTAGCACTCTGTTAAATTGGTAATAATTATTAGCTACTAATATAACGGCTAGCACCGGGCTGCACTCGCTCCTGTACGTAGCGAGTGCCATGAAATATATTAAAGAAGAAAAAAAGTAACAAATTCGGATAATAACATAGGCCACACAAGAAAGATTTCGTATCAGCAACTAGTCATATAAGATCTACTGAAGGGGCGTAGTCTCTGATAAGGAAAAAACAAGACTTGCAAATGAACTTTTTTTTTAAATAATTCGCTGCCCATTTGTATAAGGAGCTAAATAAAACAAACCCCATAACTCTAGCTATTATAGTTTCAAAGTTATACAGAGTTCAGTATTTATCGTTTTTGTGACTGTGTCCGATAATATGTAATGACCCCGAAATATGTTTGCCAAATGTAAACAAATGATTAGACGCCAAATTTTCGCCGATCTGAGAAAAAAAAGTGTTGTACACACACGATTATTGATCACTTAATGTAGAGTCGGCCTTTTTTTTATTGTTTCATTTAGAAGTTAAAATTGCGCTCTTTCCAATGGTGCCATTCTCGAGTCTGTACGTCAATCGGTTCGGCCCCCAGAAGGGTGAGAAAAATGATCCCAAAAAGTAGGGGATGGGGAACGGGCCTATACTCGCCATCCGTAAGGGTTACTGCTATAATTTTTTTTTCATTCGACGCACAATTTCAAGGGGAACATAATGCAAAAAACCGCTAATCTCTATCTATCACAGTATAAGTCTTTTGCATGTTCAAAGTTGAAAAAAGGGCCAAAAAGGGCTATTTTTGGAGGTTTTTGGCCTCTCACTCGGTAACCCTTGGGGCTATACTTACAATTTTTCATGAAAAGATGCTCCTTGGGATAAGAAATGCCATGAAATTAATCGCTAGTCTCTACCTAAAATATTCCAATAGTTTTGATACTTTTAGTGTGTTTTTTCAAATTTATAGTTTTTGGGCGTTCCCCGATCAATATATCTGAAACCATTGGGGCTACCATTACTGAAATGATATTTTAGATGTAAGATATTGGTAGATACAATACAAAATAAACCGGAACTCTCTAGATAGTTTGGTTCGTCCAGTATCCACTGATTAGCAAAGGAGTCATCTGGGTTCTCACCATTGGGGCTACCTCTCCAAAAAAAATTCAGTAGACTAATATGGATATCCTAGAAACGATGAACACAAACCGCAGCACCGCAGCTCTCTTCCTATTGAAGTATAGCTATTTTAATTGTTTAAAGTGTAATTTTCTCGATTTTACCCTGATTTTGGGGGTTTACGGCCCATATCTCTGAACCCATTGAGGCTACCACTCCAAATTTACCTCAAAAGATGCCTCTCCAGATGAGAAAATCTATGAAAGAAACAGCTAAGCGTTACCTAACATACTCTATAAATTTTGGTACTTTTAGTGCTTTTTTCGAGAAAAAGATGCTTTCCTCAGCCCCTGTGGGGGTCGGGATGCCATAATTTTTTTTTAAGCTAGTTATGACAATGGACAACTTTATTTCGAAACCCCATGTCTCTAGCTGCTTCCGTTCGGATTTTAGGATCGTAAATCTGAAAACGTAATGTATAGTAAAAAGTGTCCCTAATAAGGCGAATATCAGTATCAAAAGCACTAAACCGTTTAATAAGTCAACCACGCCGCTTCGCTTGATCCTTTGCGTGGTTGCGCACAGGAACTAGTTCTAAAATATATAGATTTTCAGACCACTTTACTTGAGATACTAGGATAAGTTCGTAAATATCGGACGACTCCACATTTTCGGTCGCGTAAGAAAAACTATATTATATTAACTTTTATTTTAATTAGCTATTAGGTAGCTATATACTACATTTCATGTGACCGAAAATTTGAAATCGCCTGATAATTTGAAACTTACCCTATTCTGAGGACAGCGCAGTAACTGCCTAGCCTATGTAGGAGGGGTGTAGGTCAAGAGCCCCCTCGGTCAAGAGCCCCCCGGTAATGAGCCCCCCTGTTTTTAAATCCTTATTTACCTATACTATTTAATCCTTATTGACACTTTTGTAGTTCATTACTGAATAGACAAAAATATATGTATATCGGGGGGCGTGCCGCCTCCCGAACCCCCCTGCCAGGTCATTAAACAATCATGAAGTGTGCAGTACAACAAACTAGCGGATACAACAAACTACATTAGTAACTCTCAGTTATTTCTATCTAAGTAATTCTTCATTTGTTTAATTAGGTAAATAAGGATTAAAAAACAGGGAGGGGGGGGGGCTCGTGACCGGGGGGCTCATGACCTAGGGGGGCTCATGATCAGGGGGGGGGGGGGCTTGTGACCGGGGGGGCTCTTGACCGTACCCCATGTAGAAGGTATTGACACTGAAAAAAAAACAGCTAGGTAGGTATGATGCTTAAATAAGTTAACATATAATAATTTAGGAAAATTAGTTTGGATATCAGTTTACAAACTGGAATGCAGTAATCAAAATTTATTATTATAAAAGTTATATACTGATAATCAGCTCTTCAAATAACTACCTATATAAACCCACCAAACTATCAATCACCAATATTTTAGAATATTTAGGCAGACATTTATCAATTTATTAATGGAATTAATTAATAATTAATAATCGATCGGCAACAATAATACTATTTATTGCATATAACGCTATTGTTTGCACTTGAACTAAAATGGTATTGAGGAGCGTTCACATTCAACACGTAACACACTTGAAACTAGATTTAAACTGTAAAGTGTCAACCGATTAATTGGCTTTGAGGAAAGCATAAGTTGCCACATACTCATTTAATTGAACTCACATCTAAACTTAAAAAAAAAGTAGCACTAACTCTCATAGTAAGTTAATTTATACACCAGATAAATAAGATTAACAGTCTTTGTGGGTTACATTATCACACTATGTCATAGTTGTTTTAACTCACACCTGAACTTACAAAAAAGTAGCGCCAACTCTCATAGTAAGTTAATTCATACACTGCAGAATACACTGGATTAACAGTCTTTATAGGTTACAATAACACACTATGTCATAGTTGATTTAACTCGCACCTAAACTTAAAAAAGTAGCGTCAACTTTCATAGTAAGTTAATTCATACACCAGATACATTGAATTGACAATCTTTGTGAGTTACTTTAACACACTATGTCCTAGTTGTCTTAACATATGTTCAAACTCCCAAAATGTAACTCCAACTCTCATAGTAAGTTGATTCAATCCATAAAATGATTTGAATTAACTATGTTTGGTGACACATACGTCATAGTTGTTTTAACACACATGAAAACATGAATAAAGTCAAACCAACTCACGTAATAAATTGATTCAAAGCATAAATTGTTGACCCATTAAATATGAGTAAACTTTTTTCTCTGTGTATGTGTTACATATGGTACTGATAAGTGTTCTACATGTCAAAACCACATGTAAAACATATCGTCCAGGGTTCCAAAAACTATACATTGTACAATGTACACACGTACATTGTAATTGTTGCTGGTTTCAATGTGGTTTACATGTGGCTTCGTTACATGGTTAATATGTGTATTCTATATGTTATACATTAGGGTGGATCGAATTTCCACTTTTTTCGATTTATTGATATGGGTAGTGCTCAATGTGTGTCACTTAATGAGAAAATAAATATATCAAAAAGATTTTTTTCTAAAATGATATCTTCTACCGCCACAAGACACCCAAATAGTAGTAGCTTTTTTTGTATTTACGTAATTAGCTATTGGATAGGGTGTAATATTACCGTTACAGCCTCTAGTATTCACATATAAAATTTCATTGTTCTGTATAATATCTTCTACTGCCACAAATCGATCAATTTTACCGAAATAACCTCATTTTATTGTCATTTTATAAAAAATCTCAAAATTTGAGGAATTGTTCTGCGACTTACGGTTAGGGCTACTAGGCTAATATTTATTTTAGAACCCTGAGTAATGTACATACGAAGTTATAATGACATTAGATAATATCTTCTACAACCACAAGAGCATTGAATTATTCATATTATCATTTAAATTTTCTCATTATTCTAATTTAAACTACTCTAAATTTATATCCAAAATACAGCTCTTCGCTCATAAATTCCAACATATAATTATATATAGGAATGTATAACCCAGAACACACCACGGGGAGATGGCTGCATATCGTGTTCCACCCTATGCTCCAGCCCAACCATTACTGCTAAATTTCTTATTTATATGAAATCTTTCTTTGTATTAAAATTTGGCATGATTTGTCGAGAAGACAGGGTGTTTCTAATGAATCCATCCCTGTTAGTCTTACCGCAGACTTTGGAAGAAGCTTCTGTTACCAGTTTTATCATTCGCTCAACCGCTTGAGTGTGGCAAGGCAACGAACAAACGAGGGAGTTCAATATTCCACCAGTTGACACACACTCTTCCAATTTGTCATCTGGGAAGTTTTTGGTCAGAGGCGGTTCTGTGACTCACTGTGCCAGTCAATCATATCATAGTATGTCGTAGAGTCTCTCTTTAACACATGTACCTTAAATACTCTGATACAATTATTGGCAGCTGCCCGTCTTGCCTGCAAAATTCGCGGCAACTCAAGTTCTCGGATGTGCCCATGGAAGTACTAGTAGAAGGAAGCGGTGTAACGACTAACCAACAACATATAAGCGTGACCATCGTGTTAGAACCTTGATGTTCCGCTGTGTCGTGTGGTGACGTCACAGCACACATATGACGTCACCCTAGCGACAGACTGACAGTTCAGGGAGCATTCGCACACGGCTCATTGACGTTGCATAAACGAGGAAGAGTGCACGCATCTAGTACGCGCTCCACCAAACGCTTAATTAAGTCATTAACATTGCATCTGTTGCCTAAATATTCTACAATTAATCTTCTTACATCAGTTAAATGTCAAAAGATGAGAAAATTATTGAGCAAAATGATCAGATACCTAAACTATTTTGAAGAATAATTTGTAAGTTAACATCAGCTGTTGTGCTAACGAGAACCGTTACTCAACTTACTCTTTCAGCTCTGAGATCGAGGCATACGTGTGCACTCGCCCTCGTGTCTAAAACAACACTGAGAAGATAACACGATTGTCACGGCTCGGAACGGCTATGTTAATCGCCTGGATGTGCCTCTTGTCATCGCAAATCATATTGATCAGAAGATTCTCGGGATGCGCATACAATACGTTTCTTTGTATTACCTTATGCACAATTTCTTGTGTTTTTATGTCTAATTTACTGACTCTTACTAGTGTATCGTGAGTCTGCTCAGCCGCTTTTATTACTGATGGATTGCTTTTTATTTTGAAACCAAATTGGAATGTAAACTGTCATTATATACTTTACTATAAGGATAAAATTTTCCGATATGTCTTCTTCAGAGGTGGGCGTTCCGCACAAATGTTCACGAACCGGTTCGGACTGGAAAATGGGTTCGGACATTCGGAACCTCTTCAAACACTGTTCGGAACGTCTTTTTCGCAAGTCCGAACCTCCGTACCCGGGAAAAACTGACTTGTTCATTTAATCATTATTTACGTTCTGAACATGTACCACGTACATGTACCTACTGACCACCTCTCGGCTACTATTATATACCTAGGTTTCTGCTAAACAAGTTCGTCCGTTAAGTTATTCATCCTTTCCTGACTAACGATAAGTTTTATAATAATCTTAATTCTTTAATAACTGTTAAGGTTCCCTCAAATCACAATTTAATATTGCTTGAATTATGTAGAACTATAAGTAGGTTGCGCACACCAAGCTTCGTACAATAACATCTAATAAATATTTGTTTCTTGTCTTAGCTTGTTACTTTTATTTTTAATAAAAAAAAATTCTTTTGGTTTTACTAAAGAATGTGTAAATATCAAATGAAGGTTTTGAAAAGAAAAAATATTGAAATAACTCTAATGAGCAAACTTTTGAAGGCTAAGTAGGTTGACTGAACAGAAAATTTAAAATCAAGTATTCAGCTATTTGCTTTAAAATTGAATTGATTATAATTTATATATAGATATTACAATATCATATATAACTTTGAGAAATATTCATAGTAATCTTCACTCTCTGACCTTTCTAATATATTTAATAGAAGAAAAAGTTAAGCAAATAGAATATAGGAATACCATAATACGGTATCTAGTACTTTCATATTCAAACAAAATGCAAAATGTTTTTTTATATTATCAGTTCTCTAGATCGGATTAAAAAATGTTGTAATATAAATGAAAAAGTGAAAACCAATAGTGAAAACTTAAAAGAAGTATTTAATTAGATACTTTAATATGGATCCATTGCATTGGATTCTTATGACGACAGAATTAGTCTTAATTTTTCTTTGCATGAAATTTGGAGGTCAGAAGAAAAATCAGAATAACAACTTAAATTATGTATTAGAGTGGAGACTGGAGGAGACCTTTAAAAGATAATTAATGCTCATACTCGATGTTATTAACTTATTAAGTAGTAAGTACAGTGGAACTCCTGTATAGTGAATCATGCTGTATAGTAAACTCCTGTATAACAAACTTACCTCTATAGAGGACATATTTAGTTTAGTCTACCACAAATATTCGTAATTATCTATGAATTTGTTATTTCTATTTAGTAAATTCACTAAATTAGTTGTATATCATGAAACAAGAGTTCTACCAGTGCAACTCCTCTATAATGTAGTCATGTGAAGTCGCAGTATAATTATTATTATAAATTTATTATATTAATAATAATATTTAATAATAAATAATTAATATCATGTTGAAAAAGTTTTTTTTTTATATAAGTTGCCCTAAAAGCTTTGGAAGCATAATCTAGTAATAGGGCCGAATATAAATGGGTAGACAGTAGACTGTAATTCACTTTCGTTTTTTTAGTTTTTAGATATAAAATATATACCTAAAAAAAGAGGTTAGCGTAAAAATGTTTGGAATAAATGTTTGGTTCGGAACAAATGTTCGGACCGAAATTTTCAAAATTGGGTTCGCTATACGGAGGTTCGGAACCCAAAATCGACGAAGATTCGGGTTTGGAACCTAAAAATAGGTTCGCGCGCCCAGCTCTGGTCTTCTGTTCCTATATACAATCTCAGAAATCGATTGGCAGTTGTTAGCCAACGTGAATGGGCCATTTTTCAAGGCTTTCGATTGGCCAAGTCATCGTCACAAGTACCTGACGATAGAGCACGGTATATATCCAGATGATATTTCTGATCCGTGCTTATATCATCTACATCAACGAATATATTTGTTCAGCATCTATTGGTTCATATTCAATAACAGGGCGGCGTTCTTCGCAATCTTTTGACTGTTTTCCAATTGGACCTGTAAATCCGAGGGGTATTGTTGTTTTTCCTTCCAGATTTATTATTAGATGACGCAGAGGTAATCCATTACAGTGGAGTTGACAAATTAGCATTGCAAAGATCTTCCCAAATTGGAGTGAAGCAAGAATTTCGAATGCAATTTGTGAACTATGACCAGAAGGTGTTACATGGTCGAAATATTTGGAGCCAGGCTCATCCAAAATTACTACATGCTCTTCCGTTAAAACTTGCTTTGAAGATTCATTTCCTTTCTTCACTTTAACAATAGTTTCATATTTTCTGCCATCGAAGTATATACTTGAAACAAATTCTGAATTGTTTTCATTTTGTGTTACTTCTTTCCTCGAGTTGCTTCTTGCGCGACGAATCTTGTTTCTGTCTACAATCAGAGTGAGTTCTTCTTCAGTGACTACTCCAATATCTTTCAACGTATCACTAGAAATAAATGAAGCTGTTCTGTCTGATACGCCCGTCCTATCGCAAATTACAGCTACTGACGGCAACTGTACTAGAATCAATTTGTTCTTCATAGATGATGTAGATAATTTTTTTTCGAAATCTGATCCGTCTGAATCAGCCCCAGATGTAGAAGACAAAACTAATTCTGAGGTACTGCTACTTGAAGGGGCTGGATCAGATGCACGACATATACGTTGAGTGTATTTATCTTTTCTCGCACTGGCTTTCCAATTCTTTAGAGTCGTTTGATAATCCACCGAACCAATTGCCATTTTCCTTTGATTTCTTTGATCAATAAGAAACTTAAGTTCTTTTTGTGGCACTTTTTTCAATGGGTCACACTTACAAATCTTGAGACTACATTTGCAGGAACAAATATCGAAGAGTTTCTGTGTGCTCAGCTTGAAACTGTTAATTTTACTCTTAAACGAATCAGAGTCCTTCCTGCTTTTGTAAGGTTACTTTATCTGTCTATATTCTGCATGATATTTGTTTATCATATCAAAAATCCGCTTCCTAAAACTATCGGAATAGATTTTTCACCCCATATCCCTTCTAGCTGTGAACTTATTGACTGCACTATGTCAGTCCACTTTGGTTCTTATTCAATATTTTCCTATTAAATTTTTCCCAGGAGCAAGCTTTAATAACCTTTCAATTGTAGGAAGAGCTCGTCTATCTAATTGTATAGGTGGTCCAAAGATAGGACAATTGGTTACCGATTAACTTAATAACATCTGATTCTCCATCGTCTCATATCTGTGATATACACGTTCTACGATGATCACTAGAGCACGACCACAGATCATTGAATATAGGAAGATGTTTCTCTGCTACGTGGACGCTAGTGGCCAAATAATTATTTAACTGAGAGCGTATCAGCCAATCAGAAAGAGGGGTACCGTGACGTCACATATGTACTTCAAACGTACTAACAAACGAGTATATGTACATATATATATATAACTGTCAGAGCTACATTTTCTTTTACTACCAATAAGGGGAAACCAAAGTAGTAATGTAAATTTTAATTTTCAGGAAAAAAGGTTAATTTAAGTTTAATATTTCAACGTATATTTAATATAAATAGAAAACAAGAATCAAAGTCGGAACTAAAATATTTCGAGCAAACTGAATAGTGACTTATTAACTCTGAATAGTGACGTATAACTGTTCAGTCTCAACGCCATTGTGCAAGTCTTTAACCACAGATTGTAATCATGTTTTCTGAACTGACTGGACAAAAACAACTGATCTTTAAATGTATTGATACAATTATTGATAAATGAACATTTTCGTACATTGCCCATTTCTCACTAGTTTAATATTTATGAAAGATTCAATAGTTATTAAATTTAGTCACAGACTACAGCGCACGTCCGCATGCTAACGATATTGCATCAGAAATAAACCGACACTCCCCGGCTCCAAATTCATACTGAATACACGAACAAAACATGCACAGAACAGAAATAATTATATTACTTAAAAATATATAATTTTATTATCAGTTTAATATCATAATTGAATATTGTGATTTTAAATAGCATATTAAGTTAAATACCATTCTCTTTGTCGTTTTTGAATAATTAAAAATATGTAATGTATCAATCGAAGGCAACTCCAAGTATACGTCACGGTACGGACGATCCCGGTGCCATGTGTCGCTAGAAAATTGAAAATACTGTAGTGCGACATCTTTCTATATTCAATGATCTGTGAGAACGACAGAGGGTTGTATCACAGTATTATTTATTAAGTTGATATATTAATTTCAGATGCGAAAAATCAAAAATTGAACCAACCAATAGCGTTGCAGATGAGATTATGGAGCGTGACGTCAGTGGCGGGAAAAATTATTGGCGTGACTCCGTGAACGTGATTGGTTCAAAGTCTGTGACACTGCTGCTCACAGTAGACTGAAGAGTAGGCTGGTAGCAACTAGCATATTTACTTATGTAAGTGCTATATCTATTTGTAAATTTGGTCAGAGTCATAACTCCCCAGATTTTCACAAAATTCAAATAAAATACCCATATCATCCCCAAACGAGACGCTATTTCCCAAGATATGGGGATATTTCCTCAGCATTGGCAGCCCTAGAATAATGCAGCATCGTGAACGTAAAATATATTTGTTGGACGATAAAGAAAAAACAGACGACATCTAAAAAAGAACTTAATAGCTGTATGTGAGTTATAAATATTACAACTGAATTAAAAAAAAATACATTGTGCAATGGTCTTGTGGCAGTAGAAGATATTATTTAATGCCATTATAACTTCGTATGTACATTACTCAGGGTTCTAAAATACATATTAGCCTAGCCCTACCCGTGAGTCGCGAAACAATTTTTCAAATTTTGAGATTTTTTAATAAATGACAATAAAATAGGGTTATTTCGGTAAAATTGTATCGATTTGTGGCAGTAGATGATATTATTACAGATCACTGAAATTTTATATGTGAATACTAAAGGCTGTAACGGTAATATTACACCCTACCCAATAGCTAATTACGTAAAAACAAAAAAGCTACTACTACTCTCATAATAGCCTCTTCAAACACGATTTTTCAAAATTTGGTTGTCTTGTGGTGGTAGAAGATATCATTTTAGAAAAAAATCTTTTTGATATATTTATTTTCTCATTAAGTGACACACATTGAGCACTACCCATATCAATAAATCGAAAAAAGTGGAAATTCGATCCACCCTATTATACATGTAGCAAAAACACATGTATAACATATCTTCCAAGGTTCCAAAAAGTCTACATGGTAACCAAATTGTTGGTTGGTATACATGTAAAAATTTTGCGGAGTAATTTTTGTGGCTATTTTGACATTAATGTCTACTGCAATTGCTAATAATATTTGACTCAATTTTGTCATCTAGCATATTAATCAGCTTTTAAATTCAGATGGAATAGCTCTATTGAATAGTTTTAACAGTTGTAATCGATAAATTATTTTCCTACCGATTATAAAGATCAATTTTATTTAGATTTTTGTGCTCAACCACATTGGCGAAAAATGCAACATTAAAACTAATTTCCTGCAAAAATTACCACATGTAACTGTATACCTTGTGGTTAGTCCACATTATTACAATATAGTTAACATGTAGACTTCTTGGAACTTTGGACGATATGTTATACATGTGGTTTTGCCACATTTAATATTTAACGCAAACACCATAAAGTAAACTACAAAAATTATTCTATTAGAACATACCGGTAAAATTCTTGTAACTTCATTCATTTCTGTATCGGTAATCACTGAAAGCCCCTTTTTTCATCAATAAATGTTTTTCATAAAATTGTTTCAATGAATTTTCCCTTCAGTGCAACAAATGACTGAGTAGAAAAAATCTATAACTTGAGAAAAGGTTTGAAGTGTGAGTTGCAGCGGGGGGTTCTAGGGGAGTTGCCAATGGTTGGATTGCCACTGGGGGAACTGCCCATGTGGGGGAATAGCCACTGGGTGAATTGCCCATGTGGGAGAATTGCCACTGGGTGAATTGTCAATGGATGAATTGACACTAACGGAATTGACAATAGGTCCCCACAATTGGGCCCTAAAACAATTGAGCTCAGAAAAAAATTGAACAGAAGACACCATAAAGAAGTGTTACTTTTTTA
The DNA here is from genome assembly GCA_947561585.1 of Caprella mutica. Taxonomy (NCBI): domain Eukaryota; kingdom Metazoa; phylum Arthropoda; class Malacostraca; order Amphipoda; family Caprellidae; genus Caprella; species Caprella mutica. The sequence goes on from CANNZV010000100.1 coordinate 24,986, forward strand.
TTACAAGGGCAGTGACAATATTGTAACAGGAAACTACAAACAGAGGGTAAATTAAGTACTCGATTCTTTGATAATAGTATATTAATAAATCGTATCATAGATTATCTGCAAGTACAACACCTAAGTTAATTATTAATAATAGATAAGGTACATACGGTCAAGTTTTTACGTCAGACTATTGGAGACAATACTGTGAGTCTAAACTCAGTCATAAATCACAGAAAAGTGGAAAGTAGAGAGAATATGAGGAAGGCTGTAACTAAGACCTGTTGGTTAATCACTGATTTTTAACGTAAATCTGTGCGTCCATCCAATCAATAATTACAGAAAAGGGAAAAAGTAATTTTGACCTTAGCCAAGGATTACTGAAAAGAGGGGGAGATAAGTAAAGTAATTTTGACCTCATCCAAGGATTACTGAAAAGAGGGGGAGATAAGTAAAGTAATTTTGACCTCAGCCAAGGATTACTGAAAAGAGGGGAGAAAAAGATGTAACTTTGATCTCAGCCAAGAATTACCGAAAAGAGGGGAGATAAAGATGTAATTTTGACCTCAGCCAAGAATTACTGAAAAGAGGGGAGAAAAAGATGTAACTTTGACCTCAGCCAAGAATTACCGAAAAGAGGGGAGATAAAGATGTAACTTTGACCTCAGCCAAGAATTACCGAAAAGAGGGGAGAAAAAGATGTAACCTTGACCTCAGCCAAGAATTACCGAAAAGAGGGGAGAAAAAGATGTAACTTTGACCTCAGCCAAGAATTACCGAAAAGAGGGGAGAAAAAGATGTAACTTTGACCTCAGCCAAGGCTTACCGAAAAGAGGGGAGAAAAAGATGTAACTTTGACCTCGGCCAAGAATTACTAAAAGAGGGGAGAGAAAACAGAGATAAAAGTTACTTCAAGTCCAATTACCATGAGGGATAAGTATTTCAACTTATTTACCTCCTTTGACCAATTTCCATGAGGGATAAGTATTCAAACTTATTTTCCTCCCTTTGAACCTAATTCCATAAGGCTTAAGATCTCAACCTTATTTTTCCTCCTTTGAGCCAACTTTCCTTGAGGGATAAGTATTTCAACTTATTTTCCTAATTATAAATTATAAAATCTGGACACATATCCTATTCAGACTGTAAAGAACTAATGAAATCACATATCATTTCAATAAAATCCTAATTACATATTAATCAAAAATATATTTTATTACAATGAACATCTATGATGTAACACTAGAATAAATAATTAATATACGAAAAATAACATATATGATATAAATAAATGATATGACATTTGAAAACATATTTTATGGGTCACTACTCTATTTACTAGGTTCATCTTTTTCGTATGGCATCAAAGAATTTCGGTGTAAATATCGCCTAACAGGTAATATGAGTACTTACAAAAATAAAATAAAATATATAACAACATTATTACATATATTATCAAATGTAAAGCATATTTTAAATCATTATAAATAGTTAATAATATCTTCTAACTACTGCACAGAACATAGCATTTCTACTCAAAAATTCTAAATACAAACAAGATGATTACTTTTTCTAAATTACATATAATTGTAAAGACTTAATACATGTTTAATAAACCTAATATAAATAATTATCTCTATTAACATACATTTTAATAGTTATTATAAAAGTTAATAAACTTTGGATAGATGCGCACAGAAGGTGCGCATGAAATCGTCTGATCTTTTAAGCTAATAATATGGTTTATATTATGTATATCTGCTTGTTATGGAACATTCATCATTAAATGTAGTCTATATATTAACTCCAAAGCAGTTTTACATTATTGAATAGATTGAGTAATGGTTATTGACTATATAAAGAAGGAATTACCAGTTGTGTTATTAAGTAATTTGTTAACTACTCTCAGTCATTCTGAGTCCAGTACTCGGTTAGTTAATTTGAATTTCACTTTGAAATAAGAATGGCTTGTGTGTTAAAACTTATGACACCTATTTCACTCAATTATTATTGTTGATTGCATTCATAGTTTTTAAGATAGTTTTAAATGTTTGTTAATATTTAGAATGATCATATTTAATATTTTTAATTGTACAATGTAAATATACAAAAAAATATATAATGTAAATTTGTCGTCCATTACAATATTATCCTTGAAATATGCTTTCTAGTCTCTAGAAATATGTTTAAATTTTTTTAATTCCATTGATATACTTGATAAGGTATATATTAGTGATCTGCCCCTTAAATCACATTTGAATGCTAATCTCCTGTTTCGGTGCAATAGAAATGTTTGAAGTATTCAAATTAGTGGTATTAACTTGAATCATGTCATGTGGATCCATTTTTTCGTGACAGTGAACTAAGAAATGTTTTACAGTTTTAAGAATAAAATGAAATTATGAGAATACATTTTGAAATACTGATTTGTAAAACTTTACTATATTGAACACTGAACAGGTTTCAAAAAGTTCACATTAACCTTATAATTCGACTTGTATGTTACAATAATTTCAGCAGGTCTTGGTGGGCCACGGCCTTCTTCAAATACCTAAATTCTTATTTTCTTTTGTTTTTCATCTAAAATAGCTACATTCATATTTTCTTTTGTTTTTCATCTAAAATAGCTACTTCCTTATTTTCTATTGGCTACAACCTAACTCATTCACTTTACAGGAGTTCACTATATAGACTCATAGAGGTACTGTAGCCCACCTCAGAACAGAAAATTATAGTAGTTAAAAATTATAATAGTATTTATTCATGAAAAGAATATGCTCTATTAAAAAATATATATTTTTATAACGAGAATATTTATTTCATATAAAGAATATTCTTTATTTTATGCTCAAGACTATATTTTAATACAAAACACATAATATCGCATCCCTAGTTTTTACAGTAGTAATGGATGGTCTTTAATTAAGTTAATACAGTAGACTCTGGAAAAAATGGGTAAATAATATAATTGTCTTGAGGCCCAATTGTCCTGGGCCCAACTGTCGACCCACGCTTATATTAGGGGGGAGGGTACACCTAAACACACGGGGCGAGAGTGTGTTTTGTTCATCTCGTATACGTAGTGATGCAATCAGTGAGAGTTGTTCACCCACATGGGCAGTTCCCCCAGTGGCAGTTCAACCCAGTGGCAATTCCCCAAGTGGCAATTCGCCGTGCACCGCAGCTGGGATACGTTCTATTGGTAAGGAATAAGCTGTACTGGTAAGGGTCACGTTCTAATGATAAGGGATACGTTCCACTGGTAAGGGATACGTTCTGCTGATAAGGGATACTTTCTATGGGTAAGGGCTACTTTATATTGGTAAGGGATACGTTCCATGGTAATGGATACCTTCTACTGGCAAGGAAAACGGTCTACTTGTAAAGGATACGTTCTCGTGAGGAATACGTTCTGCTGGTAAGAGAGAAATTCAACTGGTTAGAGATACGTACTACTAGTACAGGATACGTTCTACACGTAAAGGAAACTTTCCATTGACAAGAGATATGTTCTCTTGGTGAACTGTGGAGTTAAAATTAAATAAAGATATAGTATACGAAACACTAAATTCATTCGGTTAAAAGGATGATTTGAGATATTATTTAAAATGCATCATTGAATGGAATAGTCGGTGTAAATTAGAGCTAAATAATTTAATTTGAAATTAGAGCGTAATGAATATCTTTAGTCCTTGCATTGTATTTATTAATGGTAATGTTATTTGAATGTATACATTTTTGAAAACATTTGAGAAGCTAGCTAAAATTAATTACTTTTCACCCGATTCTCATTTGAAGTTTTCATTCAACAGCGTATATGAATCTCGATGAAGTTTGACTAAGTTCCTAAAAAGTTGCTTCACTTACAGACTGAAATGAGATTCATTTCTCCCTTTGTTCAATTCCATTAAAAGTTTCGGCTAAGCTGTTAACAACACCGAAATTGACATCCTTAAAGATTGCGGAGATATTTAGTGAGACCTACTTATTAGTTTGTGATTATCGTTACAGAAGTTATTGAGTTTATTCATCAAGTGACAATTATACTAATTATCGCCATATCGTGCACATCGAGTAAATGATCGTGCATATCGGGTAAATGATCGTTCACATTGAGTAAAAGATCTGTGGGGTAGATGGTTTTAATTTACAGTAATTTGTATTTATTAATTAGTTTCTAACCACACAAAATAAAATAAACTTAGTATGCTGGGGAATGAAATCGTTGTAGGCAGCAATTTTATTATAAGTCTGCGCGTGACAAGATCTCGGGTTGAAGTGTGTCTCTTTCCGGTTACCGGCTCTATCAAACTCAAGTTTTGATGACGTCATGGAAAGTTTCCTTAAGATAATTAATATTAAATGAATCTAATACAACGATTTTACATAGTTAAACTAACAAAAATAATTATTCAATTTATATAGAGTATTTTTGAAAAAGCAAAAGTTTTAATATTAAGATTTAAACATTGTACTAAATATCTTACAAATAAACGGTTAAAATTATCTTCCAGAAACTTCAGAATGATGCAATCGGAATGTCGATTGCATCAGCCTAATTTAATAATTGAAATTAAATAAAAGATGAACATAAAATAGTGTAATAAAAGAAAGAAATTATTATATTATTTAGATTAGATTTTAATTGGTATATATTTATAATTTTTATTGTAATCATAAGAAAGAAGAAATATTATAAATAAATGAAAATGTTTATGTAATCACTACAACAGTTCCCCATGCGGTAGTGGAGCTACGAAGTGCAATTTATCCAAAAATAGTGATATGAATTATCACGTGAAAATTTAACAGATCTACCGGAACGAGTTCGTGTTGCAGTTGGAGGTTTTATTGGGTCGACTTCAGGACCAGACTCTTCATTTGGTATCATATCCAGGTGAGGTATATTAATTTTATCTATTGCGAACTCCAGTTCTTCTTTTGTAAAAGGACTGTAAAACTTGAGTTCTGAGGTCATATTTTCTGCCTTTTTTATTTCAGATCTGAATAAATTATCATCAAGTTGTTACTGACATTGAGTTTGGTAGTGGTTGCAAAAGACATCAGCTTTTCTTTCATTATCTAAGATTGGTTGATTATTTTCTTGGATAGGGTAGTTATGTTGGTTGTATGAAAATGTAAAGCTTTTCAGTTTTGACCATACTTGTGTTGTTGTAGCTTGGCTATCCAAAGATGAATCATATTGTTCGAAAAAACTTTTTTTCTCATCGTTGAGTATGCTTTTTGTTTCTAGATCTTGAGTTGTATATTCTAGCAAGTTTTCTGTTGTTGGATGTTTTCTAAATTTTTTAAATGCCCTTCGACGTTTTCTTAATGCAGTGGCACATTCAGAATTCCACCAAGGTGTTTTTCTTGTTAAAGGTCTTTATTCTCTATTAATGTTACCCATAGTTTCATTTGCTGATCTAATTATTCTATTTTGCAGGTCTTCAGTCGCAGAGTCTACATCCCTGTGATAAATCAGGTTTGAAGGTATGTAATATTCTTTAAAAAAAATTTGGTTTTCTTTAGTCATCCGCCAAGTTTTTCTTGTATGGTAAGTAGTACGCTGAGGTTGTATGTGAACTTCTATTTTTATGAGCAAGTGGTCACTTCCAACATCACAGGTTGATTTAATGTTGGTTTGGAGATGTCAGACATAAATCTAAACATGAGGGTTTCCCTGTTCTCCTATCAAAGTAAGTATATGTATCTTTCTTGTTTATTAGTACCACTTCTTCTTCTTGTAAAACTTTTTCCAAGGTCTTTCCAGTAATATTTCTTGATGCATTGGATTGTAGTAAAGTAGTGTGTGCATTTAGATCTCCAATAATTAAGAACTTTTCTCCAAGCTGTTGAATGTAATGATTGAATTCAGCACATGAGACATTTTTTGTAGGGTTATAAATGTAGAGAATATTAATGGAGTATTGTTCACTCATGAAAATTTTTATTGCCTGTACTTCAAGGACACCGTCACTAAACTCAGAAATGTTCAATGCTTGGTAATGCAAAGATTGGTGTATTAATATACCAAGAACTCCTCCTCTTCTATCCTCTCTATGCTTCCATTCTGAAAGATAATTATTAAATTTGGGTGTGAACTTTTGCTTGATCCAGGTTTCTGTAAGGCAAACTATGTCTGTTTTATCTTTAAATATCACTTGTTTGAGTTCTCCTATTTTTTTTTACATGCTATAACAATTTAGAATATGTATACTTAGATATTCATTTCTTCTTTCTACGTCAATCTGGTTTCCGGCTTTTTCACTTGTTTCTTTTCTACTGTTTCCCATATTGTTTCACTTTCTGAATCTTCACTATTAATACTATTAGCATCAGTTTCACTGTTTTCACTTAGTATTCCTTTTCTCTTTCTTTTATCATTTCCTTTGTTCATTTCATTAGTTTCTTGTCTCATAGCATCCCTCATTCTAGGAATTTCAGTTTCATTAGGAATAGTGAAGTCAATTCCAAAGTTGTTTCTCATAACACTTGTTAGTAGCAGTCGTCTTGCTTGGTCTCCTTCATCTGACTTTGTTATTTGTATCAGATCTAGCAGGAAATTAAACAGTTTAGAGTAAAACTCTGGTTGTTTAATAGGAATCTGTGTCCTCTCTTCTAAAGTGTCATCTGATAGAGTTTGGGTAGCTGCTTCTTTCATTTAGTTTAGCATATTTGTTTGTTTAAGGGCACCGTTCCCAGATTCTGAAAAGTTTTTTATTATTGAAGCTACGGTTGTGAAACTTTGTACACACATATAAAATGATTTCTAAGATGTTTTTGTGTCGTGACATTTTTTTTCGACCCATAGAAAACGAGTTATTCGAATTTAAAACAAATTTGGAACAGTGTGTAAATTAATAAATGGATACTACAATTTTGTAGCTATGACATTATGGTTTTTGCATTCGATTCTCCACAAGATTCTCTACAAACTGTGGAAGCGTTTTCTTCTATTTTTCGAATTGGTTTTCGAATTATTGAAATTTTTAGTGAAACAAAAAAAAATTGAAAAAATATAAATTTCAAAATTCAATATTTCGAAAAATAATTAGAAAATTAAATAAAACTTTTCCAGAGTTTGTAGAGAATTCCGGGGAGAATCGAATGCAAAAAACCTCAAAGCTGTAGCTTCTACCAAAAAAAGCCTCAGGCTTTTGAATTACATGATTTGTAGATATCTGAAGTAACGAGTAATCTCCCATTCAAAATTTGATAATCTGGCACGCAGCATACTACTCTCGCAAAGGTCTGCCTTCTTACGATTCTGTCCATTTGTATTTGTCACTAACAAGAAATTTTCGAACCTCTCCATCCAAGTTTGCCATCTCTGTTCCACAGTGGACTGGTCTCCTTCGGAGTTGAACTCAGCGAAATGTTGATTAGACATTATTCCTGATTTCTTGAAAAGTTCCTCTTTTTTTTATCCTTGTCGCCAATGTGATGTTTATGTGAATGATCTGACTGTGAACGCCGTTCCTGAATCTATGACTGCAGGCGACATTAAGGAATATTCAGAATCTGATGAAGTCATATCTAAAATCATGAAAGAAATTGAACATACTACTTCTCCAAATTTCGAGTTCATGAAGACTAACAAGGAATATAACATGATGAACAAAATCAGAGGAGAATTAAGCATATCGGACAAATATATAATTCTACTGAGAGGAACAAAGATAGTGATACCAAAAGATCTCAGGAGAACAGCAATTGACCTAGCACATGGTGGACATCAAGTGATAGTCAAGACAAATTAGTTGCTTCGAGAAAATGTGTGGTTCCCTGGAATAGATAGAATGACGAAAGAAATCATTTCTTCGTGTATAGCATGCCAAGCCTCAGTGGAGAAAAATAACTTTGCTCCAATGATGCCCTCTACTATTCCTGATTCTCCTTGGATTGAACTTTCCTAAGATTTTACGGGACCTTTACCTTCAGGAGAGCATCTTATGGTAGTGATTGACAATTTCAGCAAATTTCCGGTAGTGAATATAATAAGGAGTACATCAGCATCCATAGTCATTCCTAAATTGAGAGAGATATTCTCATTATTCGGAAAACCAAACAGTCTGAAAACTGATAACTGTGCTCCCTTCAGCAGTGCCGAGTTCGCAAAATTTGCAATTTAATGGGATTTGAACATATTAAAATTACTCCACGTTGGCCTCAAGCAAATGGACAGGCTGAACGATTTATGAAACCGTTAATGAAGTCTATACAGTGTGCAAAGCTAGAGAACAAATCATGGAGAGATGTGCTAGAAACATTTCTTATAAATTACAGAAGCACACCTCATTCTACAACGAACAAAACTCCAAACGAGCTTCTTTTCAATCGAAAGGTACAAACAAGTTTTCCCAATATAATCATTACGAATAGCAACAAATTTTTTGAAGGAAAGAGACGAGATGATGAAACTGAAAATGAAAAGGGATTATGATAAAAGGAAATGCAAAGGAGAGTTTGTTCAGCTGAAAATTGGAGACATGGTCCTACTGAAAAGAGAGACGAAGAGGAAAACTGAGACTATCTATTTTCAGGATTTATATGAAGTGATCCAAATCATCGGAACAAAAGTGATTGCGAAAAGCACCGAAAGCGGAAGAATCGTTACCAGGAATATTTCCTATTTTAAATTATTTAAATGACAATAGGTACTTAATATGGATCAGTTTTAATAATAGAAAGAGATAAGACAAATTAAAAGATTTAGTTTTTATTAAGGAAAGGAGAGATGTGGCATCTTAAACTTTAATATTTAATTACATAATTTAGTACGGAAATTATTACATTAAATTAAGATTAGTCAGGCACGTAATTTGGATACAAGGTTGTATAAATATAGTCATTTTGTCTGTTATTATTAGAAAATCTTTACAAGCTTTTTCTCCGTATTTAAATGAAACCAGGAACATCACAGTAACCGAGGAATATTTCTTTGCAAACCTTAGTGGTAGGTTAGGTACCAGATATAGCGAGATAATTAATGATTACGAATTATAATTGGCTGAGAGATGGTTTTTAGAGTACATATTGACTCCCTAGCCCCCGGCCCTCTTTTCCCTTTCTCCCTCTCCCCAGGGGGGTTAGAGTTACACGATACCGCTAGTATTTTGCACACTCTATAAGAAGGTTATAAAGCAACTATTTACACAACAAAAAAAATGATAAAATTTTGAGATTATTGCTGGCTCTTGGGAGTAATTTCATGATTCTGGTTAGGTTGATTTTCTTCAACCAATTTCCTAGCTGTCTCAAGGTTCATTCCTCTTTTTGCTTTCAGCTGTTCTATTTCTTGAGCTTTTTTAATATATTTGCAATGGTTGGAATTGGAAGTATGACTTTCTCCACAATTTGCACACTTTCTGATTTGAGATATGCAGTCTTTTTGTCATGTGCACTGCTGCAGAGCATGCATCTTGTGGTTGTTGCTTTGCATGAATTTGTGGTGTAGCCTAATCGTTGGTAATTGTAGCACTGCATGGGTTGCGCAATGTAAGGTCTTACTTTGTATCGCAGGAAATCTATGTTAATGTTTTCTAGGCAATTTTTCATGTCGAAGGTTACTTTCACTGTTCTTGCCTCAGTCCAAGTCATGTTATTGTGGTCTCTTCTCTTCAACCTCTCTACTCTCACAATCTTCTCATTGCATCTTTGTAGATCTCCCAGCAATTCATTTTCTTAATAGTCTAAAGGGATTCTGTCTATTACTCCATAGCTATAGCGATCTGAATTAGGAATAAATGCTTCTATATCTATTTCACCTAATTTCTTAGTGCAGATCAACTGTTGTAATGTTACATCTGAGATGTAATCAAATTCTACTGCAATCAGATTTCTGTTGATGTTCAGTCGAATATCTTTTATGTTTTGGTTGAAGGCGCTTTCGGATATCAGTCTATTAAGTTTTCTTGGATTCTGAAATAGGTCAGTTATCAAAAATAACTTTCTGTTTACCAGTACTATTTAGTGTGGAGTTAGAAGGTAATAATACTTCATTTTCATTATTGTTCAGGTCTGGTAGTAAATAAATATGGAAATGGTTGATATTGGGACTGACTTAATCTTGTTGTTGGTTCGCTAGAACGAATCTGTTGCCCACATGGTATTTGTGACTCTTCTTCTGTACTGTCATTCAGAACTGCATTTTCTATATTAGGCAGTGTTACTTCAGTTTGGTTTATTAGTTGTGAAGGGAAATTCTCACTCATCCTAATAGAATTAGGGGGAGGAAACCCCTCCATTAAAGAAAATTCCATACTGCTAACTAGGTATTATTTAACCTAGGTAGTGCAGGAATACCTACCTACTTACTTTAAACTTATTAACTTAAGATTATAACTCCTCACGAAAAAAACAAAGAGAGAAAAAGAGAAGAACCTACCTACTTGGACACTACCTCTGACCTAAAGTCAAGATAGTGCAGGACCTACCTACTTTCCTACACTGCTCTCCGACCGACTTGGAGGCAAGTCCTACCTACAATTACAATCCTAAAAACTGTATTTTACGCTAGTGTGAGGAGAGAGCTTGGCTTGATATTGTAGATAAACTGTTAATTAACTTCAAAAAAAATTATTTATCTTCTAGGAACACTTCATCAAGAGCTTTAATTGAAACAACCTTTCGGTGTGAAATATCAAACCAAACTCTGACAATAGTTCAATTTGGCGACAGTTCGTCTGAATCTTGTAATTGAATGATGAAATCGTGATCAAAAAGTTGAAACTGCCGAAAATGTGTCATATGTCAAAACTTTGAGCATTGTTTTCGAATTTCACTGAAGGACTTTTCAGATTTTCAATTAATTTCAATATTTCGTCCGGTAATTATTATTATTATTATATTCAAGGTTTAAAAGTTGTCCCTATCCACTACGAGGTGATCCAAAGAGACATGAAGAGAAGAAGGCCTTCTTAGAAGAGGGGACAGTGAAAGTACGCTCCATGCACTAGGTCGACTACTCGGCTACCACAGGTAACCGTGTCGAACCAGCGCATGGATGGCAAGAATAGACACCCATGGATAAGAGACCTACACAGTCAGTCTGCTTATCCATGGATATAGCAAGGCAGAAGGAAGAGGAAATAAGAAGAAGAATTTGAGGAGAGATACAAAGGGAAGCTGAAGAAAAAGAGCGCCAAACTAAACAAAACCTAAGACCTACATTATAACAAAAAGAAGGCCTACCTAAGGGTAGCCTCGGGACAATGAGGGGGGGATCGGCAATAATGTCGTCCGGTAATTAGTTACTTGAAATTGGTATATATTTGGAATTCATTATGTACTTATATAAGTGTATTATGAGTAGTACATTATCATAAACAGTTTTGTAATATTGTTTGTACCAATATATGTGATTTTCTATTATTATAATGTTCTTTTCCTGCTGATGCTATTTTTTAGTAATTATCATTGCAATTCAATTATTGTAATAATTAAAAACAACAAAATTCCATATCTTAGGCGGATACTAACGATCAATACTATTAACAAAATGACAATATTTACTAATTCATGGATTGATGGATAGAACTATATTGATGGTATAGAGTATAGACCTCTTCCTTAGAGAGTAAGAGCAACTACTGATGGAAATATTGACAGTACATTATTGATCGTGCGAACTCAATATTGTCAATATCTAATTAATGTGAATATAATACTGTCAATACATAAAGATCGTGTGACCTCTGCTTTAAGTAGCTTTCGAATGATAAATATGTATTACAATATTATAATGTTTTTCATATAAAATCTAGATTCCTTTGAATGATGATAAATATAAAATCCAATTCAGTTTTCCATTTCTTTGGTGATATTCAGAGAGTCGTGAATATGATCATAGCCAGTTTTGAATTCATTCTCAAAAACTCTTTACAAAGCCATTGATCTTTGTAAATTGTTTGCTATTGAATTTCCGTTCAATTTGAGATGATCTTAGTTCAATGTTATGATAAAGAATACACTCGAAAAATTTCACAAATTGTATTTCATGATATTTATCTGATAAAGTCCGGAAGAAGATTTAACATACTTGAAATATCACTTTCTTCATATGTTCATTTTGTATATTACTCTTACTTGTACTATACATTGTAAATGATAGAGTAGAATCACTTTAATAACTAACACTCAGAATGCGAGGTAGTAAGAGGAAAATAGGTCATGACAGGTCAAACAGAAGATTTAATGGTTTAATTGGTTAAGACAGTCTCAACTTCTGTTTCTGAATGAAAATCTAGTGAAGATTTTAAATTGGCATCTGTTTATTTATGGTTTTGATGCCTAGCTTTATCCATTTTCCTTCTAGGATATACCGATTACTTAAATAAGCAGTCATAATCAAATTACTCTTAATAGAAGTTTGTACCTATTTTTAATTATGAGTATGCGTGAATAAAACCATGACAAGTAAATTAGAAATGTGGCAATGTAATATTACGAATCCACATTATCTTTTATAGCCTCAGTACAATCGAATACATCCGTAAGTCTATACCGCTAATCAGATAAATTTCAATCTGGGATGCAATACACAAACTTTCTACCTGAATCTTATTTCTGATGAATAGTTTCTCATTATGAGGCGATGAATTATTTATCAGGATTCTAACACGAAGTTTGGATTGGACAAAAGTTTGATGAAGTAAAATGAAACCGAGAGTCAATAAATTGGAACTCAGATTCCTAATTAGTTGCCAAACTGGAGTAACATACATTTGGTTCCGTTGCTATCAGAGATGCGAAGTTATAAAAATATATACAGGGTGACCAATAAAAAACTGGTCGAAAAGTAAATGTTTATAACTCAAAAATTAATCGGTTTACAAGGTTGAAACCAAAATCGCATAAGGAAATATATCCTCAAGTTATATTTGATATCAAATATATTGAAAACTATCGAATGAGGGATACAGATATCCCAAGTAAACACAATGGATATTTCGTCAGCACATTGTATTCAACCCTCATGAATCATTATGCAACTAACTAATGAATAGCATGTTTTCATTTCTAAACATTACCATTAAGCAGTTCTCCAACTAAAGTTAAGAGAAAATATGCAATCCAATACAACAAGGATTTAAACATCAAAATGGTTAAGAATTTGTTCAATGAATGAATTGTTCGAGAAACCATTGCACTCGCAGAAAGTGACAGTTCGGTGCGGTTTGAGTTCGCTTAGTCCATGGTCCATATTTTGTAGATGTAGAGACTGAAAATGTTTGTTCTGTAAACAACGACGAATAAATTTAACTGTTGAATACTGTAATAACTGTCGACAATCAGATTGACGGTTGGTTCCATTAGGACACTGCAACTGCATACACATTCTTGTCTGCACTAGACTGGTTGAAAAATCATTTCCAGGAAAAGATTATTTCGCACCGAACCGTTATCTCTTGCCAACTAGGTCCCTTGACATTTCACCTTTATATTTTATCTCTGATATATGTTAAATAGAGGGTATTTAAATTCAAACCAAACATGATTAAAGACTTGAAGCAAGTAAATACATGAAGTAACAAAAATATATTATATAGGGGCAGTAATCGCTAATCACTAATTAAAGAATAAGAGCACAGCGGAGGCATTTCAAACACTTTTTATATACACCTAGCTTTAGAATATACTCTTTTATGTGATTTTTGTTTTACCTTTCTATGCCAATTACTTTTTTAGTAATAAGCGTTTACTTTCGACCAGTTTTTCATTTGTCACCCTGTATAATATAAAAAAACGATGATGTGCACAAAAACTACATGAGAAAATCCAAAGAATCTGTTACTTTCAATTGAAAAATGCATATCCAGATCGTATACGTTGATTATGATTCACATTATATTAACATATGTGGATTCTATTTGGGCATTTAATTAATATATATTTGTTCCATTTTTGCATTTAATTAATATATATAAATTTTATATAATTTGAGACATATTGATAAATCATCATTACATTTAACAGGAAATAATAAAAATTTTCGTCAGTAACTAATGCAATCTTATGCTAATGAGAAGGTTTGTAAATATATTACTTTATAAAATTAAATGTACAGTGTTATTCGTATGAAATGTTTTCTCTTTTCTCTAACACTCATTATGGTGTATACCATCAAATCATATTATTATGGTTTATATTTAAACACCTAATCTTATTCCTAACTTCCTGTTAACTTCTTCTGAATATAATAATGAGTCCTATGATAACTGGTTATGGCTGTGATTGCAATAGTGGTAGTAGGTAATTGACATTGAACTCAGATAGCTTAGGATTATAGAACATAGTTTTGGTGATATAGCTATTTCAGTGATTACTAATGAGGATGCCCACTAATTATTGATTCAAAAGATAAGGTTAAGACAAGGAAAGACAGAGCATTGAGATTGGTTGATTATTGTATTTATAGAACTTAAAATTAATTACACATGACAGCCTACCTACCTACCTACAAAAAATTAATAATCCTACCTATGAAATAAATACTAATCCTACCTACCTATGATATGACCTACCTAAACTGCAAAATGCAGTAGACTATATTTCTGAACAGTTGAGGTATGGGACAACCCCAACCGTTTACCTACTAGCCCAGATAGGTACACCTATAATGATTAATTGGCGCATAAATGTAATGAGTATGTTAAAGAGGCTGAGTAACCGAGCGGTAAAAGAACGATCTAGTAAATACAAAGATCAATATCAGGTACATGGAAATGGTATTTAAAGTTAAACTACTATGCACAAACATGACTATATATCTAATTGTTTTATATACCTTGGTTCTGAGCAATACAGAGTCTGACTGTAGCCTGTAAATTGTTCGAAAACAATTGCTCGAAAGACAATTGCTCGAAAAACAATTGCTCGAACGAACAATTGCTCGAATGAACAAATTTGCTCGAATGAACAAAATTGCTCGAATTATAAAATTGCATAAATTTCGATTTTATAAAAGTCAGTTATTCATGAAGTGTAGCTGCACCTAACAATCCTTGTTTCTTTTTTTAGTGATTGATCATAAATCATTCTATAAATGATTTTAATTATT
The DNA here is from genome assembly GCA_947561585.1 of Caprella mutica. Classification (NCBI taxonomy): domain Eukaryota; kingdom Metazoa; phylum Arthropoda; class Malacostraca; order Amphipoda; family Caprellidae; genus Caprella; species Caprella mutica. Next base: position 40,035 of record CANNZV010000100.1, read on the forward strand.
ACTCATACTGCATAATTTTTTTTAGACCGTTTGTGTCATCTCGTATGTAACATGTGAATTGGAATCATGTGGTGAATCACTACTATTCATGTTTTTTATCATTGAACCCGAAATTTTTTGTAGATTTATTGAAACTCTGCCATAACTTTGAGTTATTTCACCTATTGAGGTACCACATACAGATAGGCTAGTAATAAATATTTTTTTCGGGTTTTATGAAAAATATGAATAGTACTGATTCACCACATGATTCCAAATCTCATGTTACATACGAGATGCCACAAACGGTCTAAAAAAAATTATGCAGAATGAGTAATAATTAAAATCATTTATAGAATGATTTATGATCAATCACTAAAAAGAAACAAGGATTGTTAGGTGCAGCTCCACTTCATGAATAACTGACTTTTATAAAATCGAAATTTATGCAATTTTATAATTCGAGCAATTTTGTTCATTCGAGCAATTTGATAATTATTAGAGCAATTGTTCGTTCGAGCAATTATTGTTCGTTCGAGCAATTGTTCGTTCGAGCAATTGTTCGTTCGAGCAATTGTTCGTTCGAGCAATTGTCTTTCGAGCAATTGTCTTTCGAGCAATTGTCTTTCGAGCAATTGTCTTTCGAGCAATTGTCTTTCGAGCAATTGTCTTTCGAGCAATTGTCTTTCGAGCAATTGTCTTTCGAGCAATTGTCTTTCGAGCAATTGTCTTTCGAGCAATTGTCTTTCGAGCAATTGTCTTTCGAGCAATTGTCTTTCGAGCAATTGTCTTTCGAGCAATTGTCTTTCGAGCAATTGTCTTTCGAGCAATTGTCTTTCGAGCAATTGTCTTTCGAGCAATTATCTTTCGAGCAATTATCTTTCGAGCAATTGTCTTTCGAGCAATTGTCTTTCGAGCAATTGTCTTTCGAGCAATTGTCTTTCGAGCAATTGTCTTTCGAGCAATTGTCTTTCGAGCAATTGTCTTTCGAGCAATTGTCTTTCGAGCAATTGTCTTTCGAGCAATTGTCTTTCGAGCAATTGTCTTTCGAGCAATTGTCTTTCGAGCAATTGTCTTTCGAGCAATTGTCTTTCGAGCAATTGTCTTTCGAGCAATTGTCTTTCGAGCAATTGTCTTTCGAGCAATTGTCTTTCGAGCAATTGTCTTTCGAGCAATTGTCTTTCGAGCAATTATCTTTCGAGCAATTATCTTTCGAGCAATTATCTTTCGAGCAATTATCTTTCGAGCAATTATCTTTCGAGCAATTATCTTTCGAGCAATTGTCTTTCGAGCAATTGTCTTTCGAGCAATTGTCTTTCGAGCAATTGTCTTTCGAGCAATTGTCTTTCGAGCAATTGTCTTTCGAGCAATTGTCTTTCGAGCAATTGTTTTAGAGCAATTTACCTAGAACCAGCTACGACAGTGTTGTGGTGCACAGGCATCAATTGGGAGTGGGGATTCGTGGAGAGTTTAAATCAATAAATAGCTACTACTTTTGATTACTTTTAGAAAGGACATATATTATGTCTGTGAATAGATAATGAATTCTATTAATTATTTATTGAGAATAGAGTTACACCGGAATACCCTGAATTGTTATTCATTGTATTCCAGAAAAAGTAGGGTCGTCCGAATCATGTACTACGCAGTTAGAAAAGAGTTTGAATGATGCGTATATACATTCCTAACTACATATACTTCTGAATACAATTGAGATAAGAGAAGCGCAACCTATGACAATATTTTATAGGTAGACGAACAATAATTAATTAATTTAGCTCATGGTAGTTGTTAAAACTTTCAAAGAACCTTCAAGTTTTAGTTAGCCTAAGGCTCAGGTTAGTTTGTTTGGCTGATAATTGTTAGACTGAAACCAGAGTTTACTATGCGTATGCTCCAAGAAGTAAGAGGCTCAATGAGTAAAAGAGGACTATAGTTTACTATTCTTTAAAACCTAACCTAATCAAACAATGTATGAACTGACACTCTGGTTGGGTTTAATATTCACAGCGGGCTACAAGCCAAAGTAACTAGAAAGATACAAAATAAAAATACATCAGAAAAAATACTACTTAAACATGAAAAATATTATTATTTAGGTACAATTTATTCGCTTTAATTAATCACAAAAAACCTGCTCACCTCAAATTAAATTTCCTTTCTAACTCAAACAAATCAGCCAATGAACATCTAAAAGTTTAAACACTAGAAGTTACAATGCTGGCAAAAATTACTGCTAGCTAAAGATTTGAACTCTTCCACCTAGTGAGGGATTTTGGTAGCCGGTAAATTGCTCGAAAACAATTGCTCGAAAGACAATTGCTCGAAAACAATTGCTCGAAAAACAATTGCTCGAATGAACAATTGCTCGAAAGAACAATTGCTCGAAAGACAATTGCTCGAAAAACAATTGCTCGAACGAACAATTGCTCGAATGAACAATTGCTCGAATTATCAAATTGCTCGAATGATCAAAATTGCTCGAATTACAAAATTGCACAGTTTTCGATTTTATAAAAGTCAGTTATACATGAAGTGGAGCTGCACCTAACAATCCTTGTTTCTTTTTAGTAATTGATCATTAATCATTCTATAAATGATTTTAATTATTACTCATTCTGCATAACCTTTTTTTTAGACCGTTTGTGTCATCTCGTATGTAACATGTGAATTGGAATCATGTGGTGAATTACTACTATCCATGTTTTTTTTTATCATAAAACCCGAATACTTATTTATTACTAGCCTATCTGTATGTGGCAGGTGAAATAACTCAAAGTTTAAATAAATCTAAAAAAAAAATCGGGTTTTATGATAAAAAAAAACATGAATAGTAGTGATTCACCACATGATTCCAATTCACATGTTACATACGAGATGACACAAACGGTCGAAAAAAAAAGATTATGCAGAATGAGTAACAATTGAAATCATTTATAGAATGATTAATGATCAATTACTAAAAAGAAACAAGGATTGTTAGGTGCAGCTCCACTTCATAAATAACTGACTTTTATAAAATCGAAAACTGTGCAATTTTGTAATTCGAGCAATTTTGATCATTCGAGCAATTTGATAATTCGAGCAATTGTTCATTCGAGCAATTGTTCGTTCGAGCAATTGTTTTTCGAGCAATTGTCTTTCGAGCAATTGCTCTTTCGAGCAATTGTTCATTCGAGCAATTGTTTTTCGAGCAATTGTTTTCGAGCAATTGTTTTCGAGCAATTTACCTAGAACCGGGATTTTACAGTAGTTATAGAGGTTGTCGATATGATCAAAAAGAAACACAACCATTTAATGCGAAAATTATCATTGCAGACTTTTAACAGAAAAAAAACACACAGAAAATGAGCATATTAATATGAGACGATTAAAATAATTATATAATTTTTACTTAATTTATTCTACTCACCAGCTTGCGGATAATATTATAGAATTTCAATGAATATTTGAACATTGTGAAATTGGTTTCATATAATGACAGATACAAAGCTCATCCTTCTTTACGATATGAATTTTTTTAATGAAAAATGAACTATTTAATCCCAGAATATAGATGCACTAATGATACATACATCATATTTAGTTAGAGATCATTGTAGAATAGAACCCATAGAGATGATAATTTACCATTAAACTAGAGCTGTGGTAATGAATGTAGTGATGGCAATTGAAAAGTTATCTAACAATTGCAGGCTTCATAAATCACGATAGAAGTGTTCTGAGTATCGCATTTTATCGCCGTGAAATTGAGTTAAGACTATCAAGTCGATGTTCCTCTCTTTATGAGGGTAATATTTGTTAGGCAATTTCTGATTTAATAGACATTTCCATATTTTCAATTATATAGGAAAGGATGTCCATGATACCTACAATTATCAAGGATACAAATTGAGATCACCAGTTGTAATTTTGAATAATAATGAATTGATTAATGTAACAATATTTTTTTTTTTCTAATATGATCGAAATATTGAACTTATAGAAAACGTTGAGCTTACCCAATCCCTTCATAAGATTTGTTCAAACAGTCACTAATTATTAATCTGAACAAATTAGTTGGAGAATAAATAAATGAAAGAAAATTTGAAGTACAAAGTTGGTAAACAGTCAAGCCAATGTTGGTGAGTAAAAGGTGAAAGTGGTACATAGATCTTTTGTCCCGATATAACAAGATAAAATTGTCGAAATGGTAGATAGAACCACAACCACATATGCCAATCAATTATTGTTGTTTAATATTTTCTATTTAATATCATATACGTATGTAGCATCTGCTGCATCAAATAAATCACTATTGAAATTGAAAAATCAGTTTAATTTGAAATGTAAAACGTATTATAAATTATTGATATAACGAAGGAGAAATAATTCTATTTTAAGACAGAAAATAAATCAATCAATCGAAATTACCTCCAATTCTTCAAAATTAAGTTCTTCCTTGGAAAGATTCATTGGGTCTCCTCCTCAGTTTGCATGGTAGGAGTTATTTTTTATTTTAGTGTAGTGTGGAAAGAAATGCAATGTGTCAGTGTCAGACAGAAGCTATTTGAACTTCTCAAAGTAATGCATTGCAAAATAACAAACACTGAAATAAAACAAATCACGAAGTGGAAAGCCTCTTGCCTAAAAATATTCTCAAAGTGAAGAAAGGGGTGAAACTACACAAAAAAGACAGTAATCGAATATTTAAGAAAATTTTACCTGGAGTAAAATTTAAATTGATAATTTGTAATTTGTCTATAAACAGATAAAAAAAAATTGGTATTGGTTTTTTGAATTTCAATTATAATTAATGAAAAAATAATTATTTATTTCGACAATAAACGGTTCGTATTGATACAAAAAATGGTTCATTATTCGTACAAAAAAAATCTAAAACCATGCATTGATGATGATTTAATTCGGAAGTTTATCAATAAACACTTACTATTCAAACAATACAGGGTGGCGCAAAAAAAAGGAAACCCATTTTCAAATTAATTTTTTCCACAAACTATTAAATTGACCATTTTTTTAAAACACAGTTTTATTCGTTTTTTTTTCTTTTGCATCTGTCCTAAAAATCTGTTAAACTTACGACTAAAATTAAACATCCTGCAGCTAATTAAAAAAAAAGTAAATTAAAAGGGCTTGCGCTAGAACGAAAAATATGTGCACATATTTTAATATTCATGTAATGAGCAAAACTAATTACATTGTATCAACAAGAAATCTAAATAAATATAATTTAAACTGACAGCTATACGATAAATAAATGCATTTATTTGAACA
>CANNZV010000100.1:47011-168724 GCA_947561585.1 Caprella mutica
GGAATTAATTAGTTGTTCAATGTGATACATACACTGTGTGTATACACTATACAGTTTGTTTGGGTGTGTGTGATGTGTATACTGTGTGTGAATGTGTGTGTCTCTGTGTGTACTGTGTATGTGTGTGTACTTAATGTGTGAATGTGTGTGTACTTACTTACTGTGTACAGTGTGTGAATGTCAGTACACTGATATTTGAAAAGAGTCTTTAACTACTATTTTAGAGTTACATCATTTTAATTTCTAATTACTATTTTAAATTTTAATATTCCATTTTTTCTTTGTGTGTGTGTGGATGGCTTTTTTTTATCATTTTTTATTTATTTATTTATTTAAGCATACAAAATATATGCATAGTAAAACTAAAAAAATATACAAAAAAAAAAAATACGAATAAGATGCAGCTAAGGTTCCGGGAAAGTTAAAACTTGTGAAACCTAATTAAAATCTATGAACACTAAAAAACTAAGAACTATATTTACTAAAACAATATTCTCTATATAGCTTCTTGAATTTAAAATCTGACATTGGTTCTGTTGAAATAGTAGGAAGTTTATTGTACAATTCTATGGATCTAAAAATAGAAAAATATTATGCTCGTGAGAAGGGATGAAGTCAGTAAAATATTTAGTTAAAAGGGGAGGCTCGTCATATATTGCTATACGTAAAAATTTAATTAAAAAGTAATCTGCGACATTGTCAAATTTTAGAAATTCAAGATTTATATAAATTTCATTTAAAACCATAGTAGGGATGTTATTTTCATCCCTTCTCACGTTTAAAATTGTTCTTAAAATATTATTGATTGAAACTCTCAGCGGTTGCAAATGAATATTAAAAGTTTCGCTAAAAATGATCAATGAATGAGTAAAAACAGAATATGCTAGTGAATAGTAGATTAAAATTAGACTTTTTTAAAACTAAAATAATGCCTAGCGGCGTACAGAAAATGCCTAAGTACTTAAAATTATTCACATACTCTACTATTTTATTGTTAAAAGGTATTAGAGGTAAAATGTCTTCTTTTCTAGAATTAAAAAACATAAGCTTGGTTTTAGAAATATTTGGTGTAAGTTTATTGATTTGCAGCCACTGAGATAATTTATGAATAAAGGATTGTAATTTATTAAAAACATTATTAAAATCATTGTCACGGAAGTAAAAAACTGCATCATCAGCAAAGAAAGTGGAATTAGAATTATTACAGAGATCATTGATAGAAATATTAAAAAGTAATGAACTTAAAATTGATCCTTGGAAGAGGCCGTAGGTAATAGGTTTAAAATCTGATCCAAAATTATTTATTTGTACATACTGTTTCCTATTGGTTAAATAACTGCTTATAAGTTTATTAAAATTACCCTCGATACCGTAGTGATCCAATTTTTTTAGTAAAAGATCTTTGTCCACGCTATCGAAGGCTTCCTTCAAATCTAAAAATAACGAAATACAATATTCCTTTTTATTAAAAGCCGACACTACATGATTTAAAAATTCCAAAACCGCAAAACTAAATAATGACATGCATATTAAATGACAAATATTTGTTGAATTATTATTTCAATATGAGTTAGTTACATTTTTAACTTCTGATAAATATTTTGGTAATTGGAGTTCTTATTGTAGTATTTGTTTTACTATTTTTGATAAAATGTATTCCATAAATTTACTAATAATGAAAAGGATTAGTTAATATGGAACTAGAAAAATTAGAACATAATTGTATCACTCTTTACCATCTACCAAATGAAGAGTTTAAGGTTAGTTATTGCTCTATCTCAGTGAAGATATTGCACTAGGTTTATCATAGTTACAGTTGTACTAGGTTTATCATAGTTACAGTTGTACTAGGTTTATCATAGTTAAAGTTGTACTAGGTTTATCATAGTTAAAGTTGTACTAGGTTTATCATAGTTACAGTTGTACTAGGTTTATCATAGTTACAGTTGTACTAGGTTTATCATAGTTAAAGTTGTACTAGGTTTATCATAGTTACAGTTGTACTAGGTTTATCATAGTTAAAGTTGTACTAGGTTTATCATAGTTAAAGTTGTACTAGGTTTATCATAGTTAAAGTTGTACTAGGTTTATCATAGTTACAGTTGTACTAGGTTTATCATAGTTACAGTTGCACTAGGTTTATCATAGTTACAGTTGTACTAGGTTTATCATAGTTACAGTTGCACTAGGTTTATCATAGTTAAAGTTGTACTAGGTTTATCATAGTTACAGTTGTACTAGGTTTATCATAGTTACAGTTGCACTAGGTTTATCATAGTTAAAGTTGCACTAGGTTTATCATAGTTAAAGTTGTACTAGGTTTATCATAGTTACAGTTGTACTAGGTTTATCATAGTTAAAGTTGCACTAGGTTTATCATAGTTAAAGTTGTACTAGGTTTATCATAGTTACAGTTGTACTAGGTTTATCATAGTTAAAGTTGTACTAGGTTTATCATAGTTAAAGTTGTACTAGGTTTATCATAGTTACAGTTGTACTAGGTTTATCATAGTTACAGTTGCACTAGGTTTATCATAGTTAAAGTTGTACTAGGTTTATCATAGTTACAGTTGCACTAGGTTTATCATAGTTACAGTTGCACTAGGTTTATCATAGTTAAAGTTGTACTAGGTTTATCATAGTTACAGTTGCACTAGGTTTATCATAGTTAAAGTTGTACTAGGTTTATCATAGTTACAGTTGTACTAGGTTTATCATAGTTACAGTTGTACTAGGTTTATCATAGTTAAAGTTGCACTAGGTTTATCATAGTTAAAGTTGTACTAGGTTTATCATAGTTACAGTTGTACTAGGTTTATCATAGTTACAGTTTTACTAGGTTTATCATAGTTACAGTTGTACTAGGTTTATCATAGTTAAAGTTGTACTAGGTTTATCATAGTTACAGTTGTACTAGGTTTATCATAGTTGAAGTTGCACTAGGTTTATCATAGTTAAAGTTGTACTAGGTTTATCATAGTTAAAGTTGTACTAGGTTTATCATAGTTACAGTTGTACTAGGTTTATCATAGTTACAGTTGTACTAGGTTTATCATAGTTAAAGTTGTACTAGGTTTATCATAGTTAAAGTTGTACTAGGCTTATCATAGTTAAAGTTGTACTAGGTTTATCATAGTTAAAGTTGTACTAGGTTTATCATAGTTAAAGTTGTACTAGGTTTATCATAGTTACAGTTGTACTAGGTTTATCATAGTTAAAGTTGTACTAGGTTTATCATAGTTAAAGTTGTACTAGGTTTATCATAGTTACAGTTGTACTAGGTTTATCATAGTTAAAGTTGTACTAGGTTTATCATAGTTAAAGTTGTACTAGGTTTATCATAGTTACAGTTGTACTAGGTTTATCATAGTTAAAGTTGTACTATGTTTATCATAGTTACAGTTGTACTAGGTTTATCATAGTTAAAGTTGTACTAGGTTTATCATAGTTACAGTTGTACTAGGTTTATCATAGTTACAGTTGTACTAGGTTTATCATAGTTAAAGTTGTACTAGGTTTATCATAGTTACAGTTGTACTAGGTTTATCATAGTTAAAGTTGAACTAGGTTTATCATAGTTAAAGTTGTACTAGGTTTATCATAGTTAAAGTTGTACTAGGTTTATCATAGTTACAGTTGTACTAGGTTTATCATAGTTACAGTTGCACTAGGTTTATCATAGTTACAGTTGTACTAGGTTTATCATAGTTACAGTTGCACTAGGTTTATCATAGTTAAAGTTGTACTAGGTTTATCATAGTTACAGTTGTACTAGGTTTATCATAGTTACAGTTGCACTAGGTTTATCATAGTTAAAGTTGCACTAGGTTTATCATAGTTAAAGTTGTACTAGGTTTATCATAGTTACAGTTGTACTAGGTTTATCATAGTTAAAGTTGCACTAGGTTTATCATAGTTAAAGTTGTACTAGGTTTATCATAGTTACAGTTGTACTAGGTTTATCATAGTTAAAGTTGTACTAGGTTTATCATAGTTAAAGTTGTACTAGGTTTATCATAGTTACAGTTGTACTAGGTTTATCATAGTTACAGTTGCACTAGGTTTATCATAGTTAAAGTTGTACTAGGTTTATCATAGTTACAGTTGCACTAGGTTTATCATAGTTACAGTTGCACTAGGTTTATCATAGTTAAAGTTGTACTAGGTTTATCATAGTTACAGTTGCACTAGGTTTATCATAGTTAAAGTTGTACTAGGTTTATCATAGTTACAGTTGTACTAGGTTTATCATAGTTACAGTTGTACTAGGTTTATCATAGTTAAAGTTGCACTAGGTTTATCATAGTTAAAGTTGTACTAGGTTTATCATAGTTACAGTTGTACTAGGTTTATCATAGTTACAGTTTTACTAGGTTTATCATAGTTACAGTTGTACTAGGTTTATCATAGTTAAATTTGTACTAGGTTTATCATAGTTACAGTTGTACTAGGTTTATCATAGTTGAAGTTGCACTAGGTTTATCATAGTTAAAGTTGTACTAGGTTTATCATAGTTAAAGTTGTACTAGGTTTATCATAGTTACAGTTGTACTAGGTTTATCATAGTTAAAGTTGTACTAGGTTTATCATAATTAAAGTTGTACTAGGTTTATCATAGTTAAAGTTGTACTAGGTTTATCATAGTTAAAGTTGTACTAGGTTTATCATAGTTAAAGTTGTACTAGGTTTATCATAGTTAAAGTTGCACTAGGTTTATCATAGTTAAAGTTGTACTAGGTTCTACTAGTGTTAGACATTATGTCAAGGTATTCTCTATCAAAGAATCCATATAATTATTGCAATTAATTGTTTGGTCTTGAAAGAAAAATTGTTTTGTATCGATACATAATGTTGTGAAACGTTTGCAACTCATACTCCCGTCTCTGCAAACGGCTTGGTGTATTATAGTTAAACATTTTTACTGTTTGATTAATATGATATATTTGGCTCATATCAGTTACACTTGGTATTAATGGAAATATAATTTTTCATTGAATAGTGATAAATAGATGAAGTTTCAGCAAGTCATTGTCGCCATCTTGTTTTATTTTCACAAATGTTACGAAATGAACCTTTATTTATTTTCATTTAATGTTCATAATTATAATTCTAGATATCGTCCAATCGATACTACTGTGTAAAACTTTGTATAGATCTTTAATTCAATTAATTATTGCTTATTTAGGGAATAAAACGATATTTTGAAAAGTTCAATGAAATATAACGCCATCTAATTAGTGATCAAACTAATGTTAACTAATATGTACTCTACTGTTTTTGAAGATAATACAGTTATTTCACATCAAATATTTCTTATCATTAACTAATTAAAGTTTATGTTGAAATATTTTATAATTAAATTAGAATTGAACGTTAAAGGGAAGCAAGGAATTTGGTTGATGGAAAATAAAAAGTAAAAAGAAAATTCATGGTAAGACATTTATATAGATATCTATTTTTATGTAAATAGTAAAAATGAAAATTATTTTTCTATATAAAGTTATTTTTCTGTAAATCATTATTTTGAATTGGTCTCGTATGTACTACTGCAAACCTCACAATGAATAATGTAGATATGTTTTATCTGGCCTCACTGTGAAATGCATGAATTTATCCATTCTTTTTCAGCGGAAGCGTAGAAAATATGTTAAACATACTCTAAATACGAATTATGCGCACTCTCCCAAAACATATACATTTATTTCCACCAAATCCGTTGCCGCAAAACAATATGAAAGTTTTAACGTTGAAGAATCCATCCTATGTTGTTTTTGAAATACATTTTGCGAATTAACCAGAGCAGAAAAGATTTAATTTGAATCCGAATAACATGTAGATTCACAGGGCCTCGTGTGTTCATGAGTCTTTTCAATGGAGAGAATATTATAATAATATATCAGAGAGTGAGGTCTGTTGTTTAGGAAAAGCTTACACACGAGTAATGCGATTAAATACTGTAGATTACTCTCCACCATGCGGAACACCGCGCCTCTCTAATGCCCCACACCTAATAACCAAGAAACAACTCCTGAATGATGCTATGGCTCACATCCTTTCACTGCTAGTCCGTGCAAAGTAAACAATCCGTGGCTTTGGAGCGACTGCCAGAACTCTCACCCTGTCTCACCAAACAAATCCTGAGCTATTTTCCAGGGTTTAGATGTGTTTTGAGGTGCAGACATGGATTCACGGACAGATTAATTCATTTAACGTTGGAAGGGATGATTTTAGCTTCTGAATGAATATGCTTCCTTGAACATGTTATTTTCAGAAGGTTTGGATGTGTGTTGCCAAGGTTTAGATAAGAGCTGGTCAGAGATCACAGGCAGATGCATTTGCACTCAACGGATGAAATCATTTCACTTTGGATTAACAGAATTCAGTCCCTAGACGCTGAAAAAGATAACTGAGGAAATGGTAGCTGATACGTAATATATATCACCTGCAGCTAACTAGGTTAGTGCTCCATAATCAAACTTATTAATCATCTTTTTATTATTAAATACCCAATGTATTTGTCATAAAATGATAGTGTTTTATATTCAGTATAAATTAATTTCTACGAGATTTAAATCATATATATTTGATAAAACGTTCATCGTAACTTGTAAATACATTGTCGATATAACATTAATTATTTACAGTAGCAAAATATTTGACGTAAAATAGGATACACATGCAATAGAAATACACTTTTAGGATGTATCTGTATCTATCTATCTTTTAATTCGAATATATAACTAATATAAATGTAAATTAATATCATAATTTATATATATTGCATCATTATAATAATTAATGCCAGTGTTCATTTTATCTATGTTTATATGTATTCTCATACCTAATTTTCCATACCTCGTTTCATATATTCAATCAAGTAGATAATATAAAATAATTTAATTCTTTTTTTCCCCAAATTGTGTTTCATTTTACATTTATTTAAATAGGTGCCTATGACATTTTCATTTCAATGCATTTATAACTTGTAGACAATTTTATTGTAGAAACATTTTCAGTTTAACAATAAATATAATCTTTTTAACAAAACTCTATAAATTTACAGATCTGTTTTTAATGGTTAATGCGTTGTCTAAATACCCTAATTCTCATTTAATTTATTTCGATGAAATAATATATAATGATATAGTTTATATTTTTCCGAAGGTTAGAACTTAATTTCACTACATTTTAATTTTCCATTACTATTTAGCAACATTTCACTACACTTCATTTTCCATTACTTTTCAGTAACATTTCACTACACTTCATTTTCCATTACTATTTAGCAACATTTCACTACACTTCATTTTCCATTACTTTTCAGTAACATTTCACTACACTTCATTTTCCATTACTATTTAGCAACATTTCACTACACTTCATTTTCCATTACTTTTCAGTAACATTTCACTACACTTCATTTTCCATTACTTTTCAGTAACATTTCACTACACTTCATTTTCCATTACTTTTCAGTAACATTTCACTACACTTCATTTTCCATTACTTTTCAGTAACATTTCACTACACTTCATTTTCCATTACTTTTCAGAAACATTTCACTACACTTCATTTTCCATTACTATTTAGCAACATAAAAATGGAAGTGAAATTATTATACAGTAATCAAGTTTCAGGATGATTTAGAAGTATAAACTGTTGATTAGTTTTTCATTTTTTCATTTTTAATTACTAATTCAAAGATTTGCTTTGCTTTATAATTTCTTGGTTAGGTATTTGTTAATGATACTGAGTCAATAAAGTTCTACACTAGAAATTGAAAATAATAATCGATGCTAGTGTATATTTTCAAGGATCTTAAAAACGCGTAGCGCATTCTCTAGATTGTGCCAATCGGCAAATAGCAAATGGCACGGAACCTATTCAATACCTGTACATAGTATTCTTCTATGTACATCAATCAGAATCCCTTCTCCGCACCTCGGTCTCTTTCTGTTCATTCCGTTCAGTGGAAGTTGTTGTCGCTGGTAGAGTCGAAGGCGGTGGCCTAAGACGGGATTTCGCGGTGTGAGGGAATAAATCTGCCCTTCCGAGTGACTAACAAGACCCGAGGGAGCGCGCCGGTACATATTTATCGCTATCATCGTCGTAATTGCGCGGAGTGTTTCGCTCAGATTTGCTGCAATGAACGACTTTTTAAGATAATGAGAGTATCTTTGGAAAAATGATGTTAGATTGGTTGCAGTTTGTTGTATGTGAACTAGGATTAGTAAAATGACTTGCATCTTGATAATAGTTTAATGTCTTAATCATTTAATGAATAATCGGCAGACGGTTCCACGACTCCATTTGCAATTGGCAGTAGTCCTTTCTGGTGATTTTTAGCATCCCGACAGTCTTAATGGCATTAGGAATTTTATTCCTGAACTTTGGTACCACCGCCATTTCTTCTATCAAAAAGTTAGCTAACATTTATATGTCCCTGCTGCGAAATAAAGATTCGAATAATATTGATGAGACATTTTTACAATTATGCAATTTGGGACAATTGAAAAGTGCTTGATGCTTTCTTTCTGATTTGAACTTGATAATGGAGTTACTAGAGTGCTAATTGACTTAGCAAAGGAATGGAAGAGTGTGTTGTTTGTGCGTAGGTACGCTATTATCTAGTTAGGCTTTGAATCTTAGGATTTGGAACTGAAGAAAATACTCTAGCGAGTAAATAATTAGGGATATGTGCATAAACAATAAAAATATAATATCGAGTAGTTATTTTCATTTTATCTGATATCATTATAAAATGAAATTATTAGTTAAATGAAATTCTATCTCTCCTAACAATTATCGATTTACATAATGAGAAAGTAGTTATTCGGTCGTGATGATGCAGTGAATTTATTTTTAAGCTTCTTTCACTTAAATATTAAATCTAACTCACCATAATCATAATTGGATTAGTATGTACTTTAATTAATGGATTAGTATGTACTTTAATTAATGGATTAGTATGTATTTTAATTAATGGATTAGTATGTACTTTAATTAATGGATTAGTATGTACTTTAATTAATGGATTGATATTTAGTTAATTCCCTTCACTTTCGCCGGAAGTGGCCGACGAAATATTGAATCAGACTTTTAAAGCACATATCTATGATGATGCCAACATAAGTAAGCATGTCAACATAAGTAAGCATGCCAACATAAGTAAGCATGCCAACATAAGTAAGCATGTCAACATAAGTAAGCATGCCAACATAAGTAAGCATGCCAACATAAGTAAGCATGTCAACATAAGTAAGCATGCCAACATAAGTAAGCATGCCAACATAAGTAAGCATGTCAACATAAGTAAGCATGCCAACATAAGTAAGCATGCCAACATAAGTAAGCATGCCAACATAAGTAAGCATGTCAACATAAGTAAGCATGCCAACATAAGTAAGCATGCCAACATAAGTAAGCATGTCAACATAAGTAAGCATGCCAACATAAGTAAGCATGCCAACATAAGTAAGCATGTCAACATAAGTAAGCATGCCAACATAAGTAAGCATGCTAACATAAGTAAGCATGCCAACATAAGTAAGCATACCAACATAAATATCAACTAAGCATACCAACATAAGTATCAACTAAGCATACCAACATAAGTATCAACTAAGCATAGCAACATAAGTATCAACTAAGCATACCAACATAAGTATCAACTAAGCATACCAACATAAGTATCAACTAAGCATGCCAACATAAATAAGCATGTAGTCAGTAGTTCACTGTAGCTGTCAATTGTATGACCGAATCAGAAAATGGTTGGAAGTCATCAGAATTTTTTTTTTCTCAATTGAAGTGTTAATAGTATATTTAAGAGATAATTTGAGTTGCAGGAAATGTGGATAGACCAACACAACGTCACACGGTGTATTGATGGAACTATTTTAGATTTTGGCACTTGTACTTCCATTAACGTTGCAATTGATTGCTAAATATTACTAACATTTTCAATGAATTGAATACAAATTAGATTGAATAAAATCTATTTTAAAAAGTAAATTGTTCTTTACTAACCAAATCAAAAGCTAAATAAAACTATAAAAATTAGACCAAAATTAACTATTAACTAACTAAGAAGAACTAAATAAACCTAAAATAATCCAATCAATACATCGTATTATACTATATTGATCTAGCCAGATTTCATGTGACTGCAATTATCTCTTACATTTTTTTAGTTAGCACTTCCTAATGTGTCTGTATTTTAATTAACGAAAAATTTGACGAATAAACGAATTTTTCTGGCGCAAATCCACCGTGGACCAGTTTGGTAGCAGCATATCATTGCATCTGATTAGGAAAGTAGAAAAAACTTACTAGAAGAGCATTGTTTTTCAAGAATACAAAGTCATCAATTGAATGGGAATAAAAAGAATACTTCTTGAAATTATATATACATATATTATATCTGACTGACTCTCGGCCATGTTAATATATTGATTTATAGTTTTTTTTCATAAATGACTTATCAAATTTCCATAGGAAAATATCAAAGCATTTTGAGAAAGTGCGGGTATGATGCACAGTGCATGTATGGTAACTTGACGGTATGATGCACAGTGCATGTGTGGTAACTTGACGGTATGATGCACAGTGCATGTATGGTAACTTGACTGTATGATGCACAGTGCATGAATGGTAACTTGACTGTATGATGCACAGTGCATGAATGGTAACTTGATTTTATGGTGCACAGTGCATGTATGGTAACTTGACGGTATGATGCACAGTGCATGTATGGTAACTTGACGGTATGATGCGCAGTGTGGGGCTTTTTGGCGACTTCAAAAGCCAGATATGTTTTCATTCACTGACACTTGGAATACAAAGTAGGAATTTGGATTTGTTTCCCCTGGAATGTTTGGTCCTATTCCTCTGCATACCTCAACTCTTTGCAAGAGTGATCGCAATAAGAGTGAAAATGATTTAGAATGGCAGTCCCGTAGACTCTAGCGTGTCCATACTTACAGCTCAATATTTATCCAATTCACTGAGACCGACTGCCTGTGATATTCGACTCCAACAAAGGGATATTCCAATCCGCGGATGAATTGGTAAAATGCATATCAAAAAGATACATCAATCAATTTGGAGATTTTGGAAATATTTCAAAATTCTGCTTTTAAAATAACCTGATGTTTTTTTACGTGGAAATATTGCTGTGATATAGAAATTGATAGCTACTGTTATTCGCCAATATTAGAGCTTTGAAATCTATGGAAAATAATAAAATAAGAGAAGATCTGAAGAAGTGAAGAACAGGGAGAGAAGAGAATAAAAGAGGGGATGAGACATATGTAACGTATATACAAATATATATGATGGAGGATTGAGATGAAAAACAAGAGTAGCATTTTGATTTCATTTATTATTTTATTTTGTATTTTATGAATAAGGTTGAAATTACACATATTAAAATGAAAATATTTATTGAATAAGAACATAAAAGAAATTAATACAATGATTTAAGGCCTTTTGTGAGTAAATATATACTTTATAGATATAACAAACTATCTACTAGTTATACACACCAGTAATTTAACCACTCAAATTGTAGTTGGAGATGGAGAAATCATTTTTACATCAGAAATAGACATTCCTACCTGACACACTACTCCACACTTATACAACCCTACAGTACACCGAATTAGGAGTTGGCGCAATTCAAACTTCTGCATATAAAATGACAAAGTTTTTCAAAATATGTTTCAGTGAAATAGCTCAGAATTGATATTCCAATTAACGTTTTTAATCTAAAATATCGATCTACAAAGAGACATTCACAGACTGGAGGAAGAAATCCCTTCAAAATCTTTCTTCAAGTTTCTTATCACATTTCAATTGCTCCATTGCGATTTCTCTTCTCCTCCTATTTTCTAAATACATAGCATAAAGTCACAAATATCTATAGATATCAAGACACACACCATTTCCTAATCATGATCTGCTTTGGTACATTCGAAAGCCAGATCACTCGGAATTTGTGTTCCATTTCGAAAGGATTCAGAGACGCTGCGCCGGAGTACCTATTTTTGAAGATTCTCTCCAATCTGATAGAGTGCCTTCTCATCCTGCCTTCTGCCCCTTTTTGATTTCCCTTTCTCGGAAGGACTGAACTACATTTAAGTATCTGCAGCTCAAAAATTCTAAACTTCACAAAAATTGATTTCATGTGATTGATAACTTCATATTATTTGGAGTTAATCATGGTAATGCCAATAGGTCTGAATTCAATTGATTATACGTTCTCGATGATATTTAATAGAAATGAGTTTTTTTTGTGAGTTTTTCAACCTATATAGCCATTAATTTGCTTCATAATGAAGAGTGAATCTATTTTAACATCATATAAGCTATACACTAGAGTAAGGTATAAGGATTTAAACAATTTCAAATTTCAATCACAGTAATTGAACAGGATTAGAAACACTAAGTAACATTTTAATCAACCACAAACATATAATTGCTGAAATAGAAGAACAAACAGACTATTCCAAACCGTTATTCTGTGGCAGAAATCCCTGTATCCGTCAAGTGAATACACACTCACTTCGCTTATCAAGTTAGTTCATAATCCGTAACAAGATATGAGAGCAGCAATCTGATTTAGCTTGCACCAACTCTAAGTTTATTAACGTCCAGAGGTAAATCGTCTAATCTAATATCTATGCCTTTATTACTATTTTCTTTAAAATGTTAACCTGACGTGTGATATTACAAGGTTTGCAATCAACCTGAGACTGAAGCGGAGGTAGAAAAAGCTTCTGCAGGGGTTATTGCATTTACAGCAGCAGTACGTAGCTAGCTAACTTGCCAAGATCATAATCGAATTAGGTGATTCGAAACCTTGCCCGCAATCGAATTACACAGTCATTGGTAAGTAATGTTCCGTAGGTATGAGACTTAATTGAACAGGCACGGTGCTATAGCTCGGATTGCTATTCTGGTTGCTTCTTCAGCCACTCCATAGTGTCTCTCATGTCCAAACAAATAGTATGGTAATGGGTGCAGGGCATTTTAAACAGTCCATTGTCTTATTTCCAAATACAACTGTGGGAGCTGCAAAAGAAAATCCCATGCTTGAACATACATATATAGTTTTATTTTACTCTATTTTTTAGAAATAAAAAGTTGAATCTCTAAAATTTCGGAAGATTCATGTAACAATATTCAATATTTATGAAATGTTTAATTCTAATATTATAATAATTATTTTAATCCATTAGTGAAAAATGAACACACAATATATATTAAAATTCAATAAAGATAGGAATTTGAAATCAAATAATTAATTCATTTGGATACAATAACAGTTAATTACATTATTATCTTGTAATGGTAGATTATAATCTATTAATTACGTGTTAAATAGTCAAACGGAGATATCAGACAGTGATTTATATTAAAGTAAATAAAATTATATTGGCTCTTTCTATTATAATAATGCATAAAATATAGACTCTCAATTTAGTGCTTCGAAGCTGGAATAAAATAGAAAAAATTCAATATCGAATAATTGTTATTCCCTGTTTAGATAGATCACGAAGAGAAAATTGTTCATTACTACTAATAAATAACAAGAAAATAGAAAGAGAATATCTCTTTCTATGGTTGTACTTAGCTTCGGAAAGATTCTTTGGTGAAGAAAGTTTACCTCAGAGAGAATCTATTAGAATAAATTCGAGAAAAACTATTTATACGTAATTGCTATATTTCTTTTTAACTTTATCAGCACTGTGGTATTTGCTGCTACTTTGATGAGAGGGAGACATTCTAATGACCATTTTAGATCTCTACTATGATGAAACTGTTATGTTTTGCATTATTACTTGCTAGGGAATATGTTCGTATAATTTGAGTTAGTCCGGAGTGAACTCCTCACTCTGCTCCATCACAAACGGGGCTGTAATTAATTACCTTTAAATATCAATGAATACCACATCTAAAATATACATACCTTTCATATTTACGTTTGTACGCTCTCTTTTTCATTTGGTAGAGATCAAATAGGTACACCCTGTATGTCAATAATGTTTGAAGAGTGTTCTTTATTGAATATATTAAAATTATTTTGCCATAAATGTTGATAAGACTAATTACTTGGTTCTCTCTTATAAAAGTGATATTGATGTAGGTGAAAGTTTGTTCGTAACACTAAATTAGAGAATTGCGATATGTTCATTTTTTAATGATGTATATGGATATTCCCCTAGTTTCAAAGAAGATTGATCGTATCACTAATAGGTTGTCTGAAGGGGTAGGTCTTCTGTATAAATTAAGTGATACATTGCCTTGAATCTATATATTTTGCAATTGAACATCTTCATTTCATGTATGGAATCGAAGTCTACTTTAATACTGCTATAGACAATCAAGTTGTGATGTCAAGAAGAGATCGTTTAGAGTTATTCATTCTTTGGGTCTCAACGATCACACGAATGATTTCTTCTCTCGGTTGTTATATTAAAACTAAGTGTTATATAATTTCAAATTAATTTGTACGCGCATAAAACATTATTCTGCAGTTCGATACTATGCAATTTACTAAACTCAATAAGATATCATTCAGATATACATGACAATTCCATTCACAATAGTTATAACTTAAATTTACATCCATTTCCTAAATCAAAATCTCAACACTCTATTGAATATGTTGGACTTAAATTTTGAAAAAAACTTACTTCATTCATTCGAATTGATCTGCCAAAATATTCAAACAAAACCTCAAAAATCACTAATCAATAGTTATAAGCATTAATAGTCTCAAATAGGAAGGTACAGTGTTTTCTAACTTCTATAATTCTGCTTTTTTTCTGGCCTTAATTTTCAATAAATCAAAATTATGTTGAATATTTTTGTGTAAAGAGAAAATATCACTCCCTGGTATTGGTTTCATTTTTTAGGGAACATTTTGTGTTTAATAAATGGATAAAAATATTCATAATCAGATTAAAAATTCTAAATCAATAAAGTCTACAATAAATAACACCCAAAACAGTAATATTACCCTCAATTTCTTCTTGGCTGGGGGAGGAGCAATCCCTACAATTATCGCTATGTGAGTGAACATTACATTAATTATATATCTGTCATATTTGAGTTACAACTACACAACTCTATCTAAAACAATAGTATGACAAAATGTCATCGTCAGATTTCCCCCATTCGTCTTTCAATATTTTCTAAAGCCAATGCTGTCATATATCATTGCAATGAACAGAATATTTATATCAAACTTTAAAGCGAATGAGCAATAAACAAATCCTTCCTTTATAGCCACTCCAACACTCTCCCTCATTACCTATTTTTCTTATATTTATAGTGATACATACCTTTGGGATCAGCATATTCAACGGAATATTTTTTCACATTTAACAATGAATAAGATTTGGGCTATTACTCTTTATAGAATGTTCTATATATAATAATATATAGCTGAAATCTTCTGTCATCCTAAGTAGTTGTATAACATATACAAAAGTGACATTTATGTGAGAGAACCGATGGAGGAAGCTAGGGATATGAAGAGCGTATAAGCTTATATAGATAAAATGTATTCACAAGTTAGGTAGAACTCCTCTATAGTGAATTTAGTTTTCTAAGAGTAAGTGATGGCAAGTCATCGCATACTAAGGACAATTTGTTCACATTTCAGGCTACATCCTAACTCATTCACTATAGAGGAGTTTTATACATAGTTCTTCAATATGTATAAACGGGGGCATACCGCCCCCGAACCTTGTTATCAGGTCATCG
This sequence comes from Caprella mutica, assembly GCA_947561585.1. Lineage (NCBI taxonomy): Eukaryota > Metazoa > Arthropoda > Malacostraca > Amphipoda > Caprellidae > Caprella > Caprella mutica. Next base: position 62,786 of record CANNZV010000100.1, read on the forward strand.
GAAAATCATGAAGTGTGCAATACGACAAACTTTCGCTTGCAAAAAATCACATTACAGCATCATATCAAATAATAAAAAAATCCCAGAATTGTTAGTTATCACACGATTTTGTTGACGTAAATATGATATTTGCTTATTCAAATTTCAATTAATTAACAATATTTTAACTGTCTATTAATGGTATTGATTTAGTTTGTTTAAACCTCATACTTGATTTTTTTCTCAGTATCGTTTTGGCCGGAAAAATCTATTGCTTCTAAAATGAACCTCGCATATTATAGCCTAAAAATTTAACACACTGTTTGAATAAATAGAATGATGGAGGTTATCTTTACGATGACAATTTATTGAGTGTAGAGAGGGGGGGGGGAGTTGATGGGGATTGTACTGTTTGCAGTACTATAATGATATTAGATCACCAATAGATTTCCCAAGACATGCTAGTGTTGAAGCAGGAGGGGTAAAACATCGCAAACAATAAAATAGTTCATACGGAGTATAAGTCAAGCTGTGAAAAAATAAACGAAAGTTTTTATTCTAGATTATCACGAAATAAGAGCATATAAGAAAATATTATCATTAAATAAAATAACTGACAAGAGTTGATCATTAAATAATTGCAGCTTCTAGTTATTAATATATATCTAATACATTCAAAGACTCATAACTTGCCAATCAATTACAATTTTCCTATAAGATGTCTAAAAGAAAGTCGATTGTTGTATTTTATAGCTTAATATTATTCTACACTAACATACGGTGTGTCTCTGTCAGTTGGTTGATTGCAAGGAAAGTGTCACGCTTTAATATTTAATAGATTTAATTCCATGGCCAAAATAAAGGCCAGATGACATAAATCCGAATAGCAGAAAATATCCGGGTAGCAAATAATCAGGATAACATAAAATCCGAAATACAAAAAATACAAAGGGCAAAAAAAAAACGTAGAATACGGAAAAAAACATTATAATAGAAATCGTGTATTACAAACATTATAGTCTGCAATTAAGAGTTGCAGTCACTAGTAAAGACAATAAAGTGAAGTCAATGAGATGTAATTATGATAATTGTAAATATTGGTAGATGAAATTTGAATGCAACTACCGGATTCGTAGTTATTACTAAATTCTAATTCATTTTTGTCTGTTCCATTCGGTTCTTTAAAATTGCGATTATAATTTCCCTCTCAATTGAAGCTATACATAGAAATCTACAAAAAAATATGTGCCTTTAATTAAGTAAATATATCTACAATCTACTTCACTATACAATTTTTTATTTAAAATAACTTCAATTAATGTCTATATTGATAGAGAAATTAAAGTATATCTTTGAATTAAAAATGTTCTTATTTTACGCAGGAGATTATCTGATTCATTATTGAACAGTAATGCTTCAGTTTAAAAATCATTTGGAAAGTATTTATTATGATATATACATACTATGAAATGTATTGAAATAGAAGTTGATCACATTGAATAATCGAATTATTTATTTCCTTATGAGTAATTTAATTATATTAATAATTATTTTGATTAATAAAAAAAATTTCATCTATGGTTGAAAGATAAATTAATATTGGATGAGAGCAAATATTGTGTGTTTAAAATCTTAGATCCTGAAAATAGTATAGACGGTTTGAATTAAAGACTATTTAATCGTTCTAAGCCAGCGGTATATATGTAGTATTCAATACTATTTTACTTAGTTTCGTCTATGATTTCTTAAGATCTATGATTTTAAATGCATATTGTCACAACTCTATACTTGTTTCAAAGATACATTAAATATTTTCATACGTGCATAAGAATATTTTCAATTAATTTCAACCGATTTATCTTAACTTTAGAGCATTTTTTCCAATGACAAGAATTTTGAACTGGACACTTATCGAAATCAATGAAATTTATCACTAGAGTATTTTAGAAGCGAATTTAGTGTTAATGTAAGTGAATAACACAAGAGTCATTCCTCTAGGTTGTTGGTGTGCTTTATTCAAGGCAGAGCAGTGCAATTTAACTGCAATATTCTCGCCGTGCAAATCAATTCTGCGCACAAGTCTCGTGTTTCTCCTGCAAAGGGAAGCTACAAATTGTTTATTATTAAATTTTGCGTTTGATAAATGTTGGTTTATGCGGACAGAAGTGCCGGCCAGTTGAACATCGTACGGTCAATTAGAGTCTCCTCAGTCCCTTTAACCGAATCTAACGCAATTAAAATGCCTTGCTCTGATATCATAACCGGGAAACGACATGCAGGGCAAGAGCTGCAAAGACGAGAAAACAGGATGGAATAGACAGAGAATGTAAGAACTTTGCGCTAGAAATATAGCATGAACTTTTTAGTGTACTCGCATACTTCTATTTCGGTTATAATTTCGGTTATAATGAAGATAAGGATGAAATTAATTCATTTTACTATTTCAAAGATTGATAATTCAATTCCATTACCTGAAATCAAAATCTGGATCTGCAGCATCGCAAGCCAACACTCTCCTACATTACGCACTGGCAGCATTCGTGGTTAATTATTTGTTTATAATTAGGTTCGGGTTTCGATTCCCAAGGAATGAATTAGATCGTCTGTCATTGAAGTCCTATTTCCCATTCTATCTGTGTAATGACATCAAAGAATTTCTTCAACTTTTTCCACCTTGTCATAAGAAATATGAGTAACTTGTTTCTTCTGCTTACTATATTATACTTCTGTTAATAAATAGACACAGTTTATATCATTGTTCGTAAGTGAGTCGTGCTTACAAAGGACAAAAGGTTTCCAAACAAAGCCACCAGGTGTGAAGCGTATTCCTCGTATTTGAAGCGCTTACACTCTAAGGAACAAACTCTTGATAAGAAGATGCAATTTCTGAGACTTTGATGTATGTGTATGATAAGATTTTACGTTGCAGTACCTTTGAATGAGTGAATGTTCGCTTCACTTGACTCTCAGAGATGTTAATTCCTCCTTACACCTTCCAATGAGAGCTTTGAAGGGCGTGGTGGTGTTGGTGCTCTTTGACTCCTTCACAACATCTGTCTGAAGATCTAAAATAGGTCGTGAGGGCAATGGAGATATTTGGCACTATTCGGAAGATATTGATTTACGTTTCTTCAGTGGTTTTCAAATACAATGAAAGAGTTTAACTTCATATATTTCTATGGTTATTACCTGATAGATTCTGGATGCCAATACAGTAGACCTATAGAGGATATAAAAGATGAATACTTTTCCTGACAGACTAAACAAAATATTTTCGATCTTTTTCAAGTAAATTAATTAAACAACGTAGTTCTTTTCTCAGAACTCTTAAAAATCAGAATGGTTAAATACACATGACTTCAGTATAAAGATTTGTACTGGTAGAAGTTCTCCTTCATGAAACACAACTAATTTACTATAGTATACAGATGCATGGAAATCTCAAGGCAATTTGCGGCAAACTAAACTAAATAAGTTCACGTTATTCAGGGGTCTTCTAATCAGGACGATTCACTATACAGGAGTTCATTATAGAGGAGTTCTACTGCACCTTTATATAGTGTTAGTTATACAGTAAATATGCTCCCACTCATGTCCATAAAGTAGTAATTGGGGTTGGACTTTAAAAATCTCTATTATATAATAAGAAAAATTCAACTGTGAATATTAACGTGAACAAATAACTTTTATTATTGATAACTTAACTCAATAAGTATATCTATAGGAAGGAAACTCTTCAATCTCATTAATTTATGTCTTTTTATGTAGAACTAAAGTTTGGGATCATTATATAATCTGAAAACCGCATACAATTTGGTCTAATATATATTTTTAATATGTTATTAATTCTTAGATAGTGCAAAATAGAACAAAACTCTAATCTGACACTGAAGGAAAAGATTGTACGCTCTTTGTTCTGATTTTCAATTCGAATTTTATAAACCTAAGGTTACATTTTGGCCTACATCTGAGCTGCCAACGATTACCTAAAGTAAAAAAAAGTTTTTCAGATGTTTTTTTACCTTTGCCCGGATATTTACTATTGAATCATTTATACACACAAAGTTGACCATCAAAACTAACGGCGTACAATCTTTTTCTTCCGACTTAAAATTAGCATCGAACATTTTAGCTCATTAATAGAAACAAATAAACAAAATAAACATAGACACAAAGTGTGCTATCAAGTTTCATGGCGTTTGCAGTAAAATAATCATCAGCCGAATTGATTGAAAAAATTATTCAAAATTGATGTTGATTTGTACGAATTCATCAGTAAAATTAATTTATCCAAAGCATAAAAATTGATTTTCAAAGCATTGATTCCAAATGTAGACTCAGTAACTTCAAATTACCGAGGTTACTGAGATGTGCGCCTTAATATGTTTGTCTTTTACACTTCTCTTCAGATTAACCTTCTAAATAATACGCAGTAGTTTGTGAGTTATGAGTACATAGTTATTACCCAAATCGTGACTCAGACTTATCACCTTCGCAAAATTATGGAAGGTTATATTTTAATCGGCATTTATTCGTAACTTCGTTATCATGAATTAATGGTAATGTTGTTATTCGCATAACGCAATCTAATTTACCTCTCTTTGGTATTAGTCCACCTCTAGTGCCCACCACTACCACCCTTGTTAAATTTTAACTTGTGCCTTCCCTTTTGTACTTAATCACATTTCTCCATATTGTCACTATTTTATAAAAAGGAAAAACTAGTTATATAAATATTCTTAAAACCTGGAAATAAATCTATTTTATTAATGGGATTGTTGTCTTGTAAAGATATTTTTAGTGATTGAATTTACTTCATAGTCCGGTTTCTGACTATTCGCGCAAGGCCATTTTAACATATTAAAATAGGTATTATATACACAAAAAGGAATAAAACTTTATGAAAATTGAACAGTGGATGGAAAAAGGTTCAATTAACAAATGATATTTGAAAGAAAACTGTACCTACAATAGTTGTTGAAACATACGAATTTGAAGTTGTGTTAACTTTTTTGTGGGTCACCCTGTAATATGTTTGTCTAAGAAACTTTAGTATCACCCTGTATTTAGTGGGTAATTTGCATCAATCTTGATACAAATTACGTATTTACGCTGCTATCAATGATATATGACAGCATTAGCTCTGTAAAATAATTAAAGATTAGTAAAGTGCTGTAGATGTGAGCATAGAAAGCGCACTGGAAAATCACATTATGATGATTATTGTTAAATGAGTTGCTAATGCATTGGTCCCACAGAAGGTAACACATACGATCCAAATAACAATAACTGTAAAGGGTAAAAATAATTAACTAATTGTAATTAATCTTTACTGGCTTTATTTCAGGTGCTTCATAATATTGTTCAAGGGTGTGTGAGCTTGGCATGTTCTTTGGTGGTTTCAGATCACTTTGGCATCAGGAAATTGTTTCAAATGCATTAGTGAAGTAATGATTTGATTTCAGACAATCTATAGACCACTTGAAGTAACAGGTCAATTATTCGTTACCGGCACAGACCAGTGAATATATAAAGATGATTTAATACGGTTTTGAATAATCTAGCGACCATTGGCCCGTTTATATTATTCAAACCATTTCTCGCCACATTAAAATCTAAAAGCTAATTTTGGGTGTTTAAACTTAATTTAATGATGCATTTTGAAAATGAAGGGTGTTAGATTTCTAGTATTACGATTAAAGACATCAATCGTTTACTTGATTATTTTATTTTAAATTTCTAGAATATGTTTCGTTTTGTTTTAAATCGGTGACGTAACGCGCTCATTATTCTGTGATTGGTGCTTGTTTCTATTATAGTTAAATGACGTGAGTCCACGCAGCATTGAAATATTTTGGTATGTTCACTGGAATTCTGTCTCCTAACTGATTGGTGCTAACTCAGTGGTTTTGATGATGAGGAATGAGTTTTATTTTTGTTAATTGTGTTTCCAAACCACCTGGCAATGGGAGATCTAATGAATAATTGCTACACTAAGGTGGGTCGGAACTTGGCTAGTGGAGCAACGGTCTTAGCAACAGGAGTGCATCTTTCCAAAAATGTTTAGTGTGACTGCAGATACTTTGGTTGAGGCTGTTTACTATCACCTTCTTTCGTCGAAAAATTGTTACCATTCTGTCTGAAGTCGTTGGATTGCCTCTGGTCTTCATTCTTCTTGACTTGGGTGAGGTGAAACCATTCAGGTCTCACGCTACCGATGTTCTAAATACTTTTGCACATTACTTCGAAGGAACAATCCTCTGCCTTGGTAACAAAGCTGTTGATGGTAAAATTCAAGCCAAAGATTTCAGTGACTTCACCAAAATTGGAGAGAAAATCGCACCAACATCTGCAGCTCAACTGCATCATTTCACATTGGAAACAAAGCCTTTGCTCGGTATGTTCTGTTGCACGAGACAGGACGACAGATTCTATTTCTCTGTGATGTTTATGTATCATAGATTTATAGGTCTGGGGTATTTTATTACATAATTTCAACCAATTTGGATTCCAGTTATTGATATTGTTTATTACAAATAAATAATGAATTTCTGTTATTTTATTTTTCATTAATTCGCTAGTGGATGATTTGTTCAGAAGTGGTTATACCGGAATAACTGTACGGTATTGCGTAACTTGCCCTACTTAATGCTTAGAAGATATGGATTATACATAAATTTACTTATAATAAGATATATTCACAACAACGGTAATTAAACGGTAGAACTCTTAGGCCCCTTTCACACGAGTAGTTTTCTCATTCCGCTGTATTTTTTATCACCTATAGCAAAAAAATTGGGAAAGCTCGGGTCAACAGTACTCACTTTAAACCCCCACCAGTTAACTAGTTTAAGCGAGAGTACTGCCTGGCAGATATAAAACCTATATCTTCAGTGACTAACCATAGGACTATTGAAACGAAAAAATGAAATATAAATATAGTTTTATTTTACATCCTACCTAATTTATCAATAAACTAAAAACACAATTTATTATCCTATTGTTCCGGCCGGGAATTAATAAATCCTAATTAAAAGACAAAGAGATCATTTACTATACAAATACTGTTATTAAAAGCATAAACTTTATTTAAACACCAAACAACTTAAAAAATCAATAGAACTATAATAAAAACCATAGTTATTCCATGCTTAAAGGTCCCCTCCAAGCAAATATTTTTATTGCCTTATTCAACGAGGATAATGTTTCTAATTATTTTGCTGCAAACCGCATCGAATTTGGTAGCATATTTTTTATTTTAAATGCTTTTGAAGATTTTTATAATCAAAACTTTACGAAACCTATTTTACTTCCGACTTACTAATTTAAGAAATTTTCAGGCTGAAGAAAAAGAATGTACACCATTTGTTTTGATTGTCAACTAGGTATTAGGTTTAATAAATCCATTTAATATTCTTGTAAAGGTATAAAATTGAATGAACTTATAATAGAAACGTTTATATACTTTCGGAAACAATTAATATCTAAAATAAAGGCCGAAAACGCATGTTTTGTTTATAAAATTCAAATTTGTAATCAAAACAAAGAGTGTACAATCTTCTTCATGAGCATCAGATTGGTGATTCGCTCAATTGTTGCTCACGAAGTATTAAAAAACTTTAAAAACAAATTATAAAATATATACTGAACCGAATTGTATGCAGTTTGCAGAATAATGATCGTAGACCTTAGTTCTATATATTATGTTATAAACTCATTTTTTTCCCGGAGCCTGGAGAGGACCTTTAAGGAATGTAGCTTAGATACCATCCATACAAAGCCAGTCCTCTCCAAAATAAGTACCAGATATTCTCAGATAGTATGAGGCAGGGGTATAACGTTAGGGTTGTTAATGCGATTCTACAGTTTCCACTCCTGTCACAACCGTGACTACTACCTGGAACACCTGTTTGATACCGTGTAATATACCTCTAGTAAAATTAACATACACTGGTCTGTGGTCATTCCTAGCGTATCTCCTAGGATTAAGCTCTTGTGAAATGCTTGGAACCTATGCGATACCTAGTATGCACGTCAACTCGTGAAGATGAACTCGTTAGGGTAACTGGTGAGTTACCGTTTGACCATGAGTTCCGATTAGAGAGCTATTTAGCACTATCCTTGGGCACTAGTGGGCTCAGTTTGATCGAGCGAACGTTTGACAATAGAGATAAGATATAATATTTATAACTAGGGCTGGGACAATATGCTCTAAAAACTATAGATACCGAAAATATCATAGACGAAACTAAAAGAAATGGTATCGAATACTATATACCGCTGGTGTAGAACCATTCAATACTCTTTAATTCTCTCCGTCTATAATATTCTCAGGATCTATAGTTTTTAGAGCATATTGTCCAAGCCCTGTTTATAACTTTAAGACAGCCCCGCTGCTTCACCTGAGGGAAGATAAAATCAGGGTGTAAGCAGCTAATTACGGTATAGGAAATTTAAGGGATTAACTCCTGCATTTTAACATTCACATATAATAGACCCCATCTAGCTTTAAAAAAAACACACTGGTTAACAATTACATATACTCACAATGACCAGTTAATGCTCTACGAATAGCTGTTAATTGGCTGCGTGGAACAAAGTCTTTTTACATTTCAGGGCTATATAGGATAAACCATCCGAATTATCCGACAATAATAAAGGGGTATTTATAATACTTAGTGCGAATTCTGGAACCTATAAAACTAAACATTAAAAGATGAAAGATTCAATATTAAAACCAAGTACACTACAAGATAGGTCATACAGTATGAAGTTACAAGAGACTTCCAGAGGGGAAGACGACGAGAAAAGTAGACAAACAATTTATATACACTATCAGTAGAGAGAGAAACATATCAAGTGTGAATTACCGTAAAATACTTGACGACCCTATCCAAAACTTATAATCAGGTAATCAAGCAGACGACACTCGAACGTTAAATGGTTATTCATGGCTACAAGTTTGATAAACAAACTGGAGCTTACAAATTGAAACCTACTTTCAAAAACTAAATAAAAAATTAGACAACTTTACCATTAGGGTAATTAACAATAAAGGAAGCCAATAACTAAATGAAAAAATACTAACTACAGACAAGTCACCATCACCGAGACTCCCTATCACAAAAACGTGGCCCTGGCTATCTCGATCTATCTAACACCTAATTTAAACACACATCATGAATGAGAGCTGGTCATAAACTGAAGAATTAGGTGCGAATCTCTGCTGAATTTAAAAGCCCTGTTACACGGTGCGAGTAAACGTGCGAGTTGGCCTAGCGAGTTACTGTAGTGCAGCTACTCTCACAGTGTGACCGCTTCAGCCGAGTAACTGTCGTGTGCAGAAGGTTAGTAACTTGCATGCGAGTTACTACAACATTTTTTGTTTTTACTCGCCACTCATGGGCGAGTCAGCCACTCGCCGACGAGACTCGAACGTCAATTTGCATGTTGTTGCAACATAACAGTAGCTCATATGGCATGCAGATTAGGTTTATTTCTATTCTAAACGAATAATTTTGCATTAAGTTAGGTAGCCGATTTGTCAAATTTGGTTTGAATCGACTTCATAATATAAATTTATAGATAAATTATAAATTTGTAGATAAATTATAAATTTGTAGATAAATTATATATTTGTAGATAAATTATAAATTTATAAATAAATTACAAATTTATAAATAAATTACAAATTTGTAAATAAATTACAAATTTACAAATAAATTACAAATTTACAAATAAATTACAAATTTATAGATAAATTACAAATTTATAGATAAATTATAAATTTATAGATAAATTATAAATTTATAAATAAATTACAAATTTATAAATAAATAACAAATTTATAAATAGATTACAAATTTACAAATAAATTACAAATTTACAAATAAATTACAAATTTACAAATAAATTACAAATTTATAGATAAATTACAAATTTATAGATAAATTACAAATTTATAGATAAATTACAAATTTATAGATAAATTACAAATTTATAGATAAATTACAAATTTATAGATAAATTACAAATTTATAGATAAATTACAAATTTATAGATAAATTACAAATTTATAGATAAATTACAAATTTATAGATAAATTACAAATTTATAGATAAATTACAAATTTATAGATAAATTACAAATTTATAGATAAATTACAAATTTATAGATAAATTACAAATTTATAGATAAATTACAAATTTATAGATAAATTACAAATTTATAGATAAATTACAAATTTATAGATAAATTATAAATTTATAGATAAATTATAAATTCATAGATAAATTATAAATTTATAGATAAATTATAAATTTAGCTATAGATAAATTATAAATTTATAGACAAATTATAAATTTATAGACAAATTATAAATTTATAGACAAATTATAAATTTATAGATAGATTATAAATTTATATATAAATTATAAATTTATAGATAAATTATAAATTTATAGATAAATTATAAATTTATAGATAAATTATAAATTTATTGATAAATTATAAATTCATAGATAAATTATATAAATTTATAGAAAAATTATATAAATTTATAGAAAAATTATATAAATTTATAGAAAAATTATATAAATTTATAGAAAAATTATATAAATTTATAGAAAAATTATATAAATTTATAGAAAAATTATATAAATTTATAGAAAAATTATATAAATTTATAGAAAAATTATATAAATTTATAGAAAAATTATAAATTTATAGAAAAATTATAAATTTATAGATAAATTACAAATTTTAATATTTAAAAAAATTGAAATTTTATTTTCCTTATTATTTTCGTCAATGCTGAGCAAAGAACACAATGCGAGTGTAGGTTCAGTAACTGTCTATTTACAAGCCAGCAGCTCGTACTTGTGTGACCGGGTGGGGCGAGTCTAGCTACTGGCATGTGAGTACAGTAGGACAGCTGCTGTCCACTTTCACGACAGTAACTTGCACCGTGTAACAAGGGCTTAAATTACTGTAGTGATAGTGGATAGTAGCGGGCCCACTGTACTCGCATGCGAGTAGGTCGACTCGCCTCACCCGGTCACACAAGTGCGAGCTGATGGCTTGAAAATAGGCAGTTACTGAACCTACACTCGCATTGTGTATTATAATATTTATTTAATAAATAAATAACTTTTTTATTAATTAATATTTTATTAATTTTATTAACAATTTTAAAATTTTATTAACAATTCTAAAATTTTATTAATAATTTTCAAATTTTATTAACAATTTATTAATTTTATTAACAATTTATTAATTTAAATAAAATTTATTAATTTAAATAATAATTTATTAATTTAAATAATAATTAATATTTTTATTAATTAATAATTAATATTTTATTAATTTAGTTTAAAAATTTATTAATTTAATTTACATTTTATAAATTTAATTAACATTTTATTAATTTATTTAACATTTTATTAATTTATTTAACATTTTATTAATTTATTTAACATTTTATTAATTTATTTAACCTTTTATTAATTGGATTAATATTATAGGATATTATTTTTTTTTATTCATAATATTTAAAATTACAATTTTAAACATATACAGTATAAGATATACGTGCTTTATTAACCATCAAATAAAACCCCAAACAAAATGAAGCCGATTCAAACGAAAATATGACAAAATTTTATTCAGGTTTAGAACAGAAAAAACCTATATCTGCATGACATACGAGTTGCTGCTATGTTGCAATACCATGAAAGTTGAAATCCGAGTTTTGCAGGCGAGTGGCTGACTCGCCCATGAGTGGCGAGTAAAAAAATATATTTTTTTGTAGTAACTCGCATGCGAGTTACTAACCTCCTGCACATGTCAGTTACTCGACTGATGCGGTCACACTGTGCGAGTAGCTGCAGTACAGTAACTTGCTAGGCGAACTCGCACGTTTACTCGCACCGTGTAACAAGGCCTTTAGTAGTAATTTAGTAATGTAATTTTATTATGACGAGATTCATGAACAAAGTCAAATACCACCTGTCGGTGTCTAGCTCATGGTTGCAATAAAGCTACTCCGTGAATGTAGTCACTTACCAAAAATGTGACGAAGAAGTACTTAGGTATTTATGTTAGGTAGGCTCGTAGGCTTCATTTATTATCAACTCTTCATTTTCCTCTTCTATCCGTGAGTTCAGCAAACGGTGCTTCTGTCCCTTTTCATTACATTCCTTGGCAAGGGACTGCTTTCAGTGAGTAGCTTTTCTACATCCATGAGCTTGTCACCGACGGTGGTAGGTGACTTTGTTCATGAAGCAACATTTCTTTCTGACTGCTTCTTCGTGTCCCTTGTATTTAATTTCATTTTGACATCAGCGATAATATGATCTTTGGCTTCGAAGCAGACATTAAACCCGTACTACAATCATTAATTTCTCCATTCAAGCATCATTTTCCCTACTCAGCCAACTTTTCCCCCATTCTACCCGATTTTCCCCCATTCTACCTAATTTACCCCATTCTACTGGATTTCCCCCATTCTACCTGATTTTCCCCCATCCTGCCAGCTGTTCAATGAAAATTTTATTCTGTGGACGATATCACCCATGTATTGACACATGAGGATAAATGGGTTATAACATATGACGATATTTGGTTTCAACATGTCGATAATTGGAGTTTTTCAATTATTAGGTAAATTACGGCCCACTCACTAACTACGGCCTCTAACAACTGAAACATAATAGCTTCAAAACACACGTCAAAACTTAAATTAATCAGTTATAGCATTCACTGTGCTTCTTTTGATAGCTATGCAACATTTTAATGTAATTTCAATTCAGAATATTTTAGAGACTCTCTAGAGAGAGCCGCAATTAAAAATTAAAGGGCCGCAATTTACCTGCGTGACCCTATTTGATTCAATGTAGATTAATTTATACTAAACTAATTAGATAGTACTTTATATGGTTCAAAAGATTTGAATTTTATCTTTTAGTTGGTTCTGTCATGAATGCATTAGTAGAGAGGAGAGTTACACAATAATAATAGTTTTAAAGGTAACCTCTTAAGTGATCGATAAATGGAGACTTCCCCCTACCTAATCATTATTGGTAGCTATTTTAATTATTATTTACCTCTCATTGTAATCATTAGTTTTTTATTACTTGTTCGTAAATGTTTAACCGTCCCATAACTTAGAACTTACCCTATAAATAGGTATGAATTATTTGGTTGTTTTTTCATAATTATACTAGGTAGTAGGTACCTAATAAACATACAGTATTCTATTTAATATAGGAAACAGTATCTGTAAGTGATCGTAAAACGTATACCTACGTAGATAATGGAAATATACGAAATTTCAATTTTGATAGACCTATCATGACCTACGAAAACTCCCACTTTGCGAGTACTAGGAGTGTCTGATTACCGAGACGTTTCTCTAGATAGGTACTAGGTTTTATATTAAAGTGTAACTCAGGTTAGATATCTAGGTAAACATTTATATTAGGTATATAATCGGCTAGATAAAATACCTAGATACATATTTATATTATATATCGTCTAGGTATCTAATTACATATTTATATTATTATCGTCTAGGTATATAATTACATATTTATATTATATATCGTCTAGGTATCTAATTACGCATTTATATTATATAATCAGCTTGGTAGGTACCTAGTACCTCGGTAAGAATTTAACTTTTTCATCGGATAGGTACCTATAGGTAATAATATTTTAAATCCATCCTTGTTTCTAAAATCGCTAAATTGTTTAGTATTAACTGTCAACAACAACAACATATGATCTTTTTCCAATGAATTATTATGCAGAATCGCGAACACGGACATTTCCATTTCTTGTTCATATTTCTCTCGTCTGGACGCGAACACAGGCAGAAATGAGATTGTCCGTGTTCGCCCGAGCAAAAGTATTTCCAAACTCAGGTGATTTGTCGGAGCGTCTGGACGGGGCTTCGGTAAAAAGAGTCAATACAGCTTATAGTGAAAGCTCTCACACTATATTTATAGATTGAGAGGTTAAGATTAATACATTACTTTGATATTATGGTACTTCAAATATATCTAATTAGCTGCAACTTTATAATCTCAATCTCATTATAGTACAGTAAAACTTATCTATATTGAAGTCCTATATAGTGAACCATCCTGATTAGTAGAGTCCTGAAATGTGAAGTATCCTGTACATTACAGGGTGTCTCAAAAAATAAACGGAACCCAACTTTAAAGAGTTTATTTCTATAACTATTATTAAAGGTACGTGTTTTTTCTTCTTCATCCACAGGTTATTTTCATAAATTTTCATAAATTTTGTGAATATTATAACGGTTGTATTGACGGGCAGTGAAAATCGATGGACAGTGAAAATTTTCAACAAATGGACAATGAAGTCAGTTGAAACATTGAGAATATCTTTATTAGACAACAATTTTTTTAATAAAACAGATATATTTCTAGGATTTAAAAGCATTCAATTAACTAACTATTCCTACTATGAAATATTGAAATTCTGGAGAAATGTGATAAGTACCAAAAAGGATGGAACAAATTTAAATTTTAACAAGGGTCGCTCAGCGGTACAATCTGAAGACAAAATCAACATTATTCGGCAGATCCCTTTAGAAAATTCAAATGCTTCTGTTAGGAGAAATGATGGATTCAATATCTCGAAATCTTCAATCAATCGAATTATCAAACTAGACATACAATGGCACGGTGGCACGCCTACAAAATGAAAGATAGAGTGATGATTCTAATTTCCACAGTGACAAAGTTAGTCTAAATTAAAATCAGGACTGTTTTTCCGTAGAGCATATTGCCGAATGTTATGATAAATTATTTACTTCTCCGTTCATGTAAAATACAGCTTCATCACTAAAGACTATATCTTCCATAAAATGAACTTATCTTTGCAAGAACAGTTGACGAAATTTCTACGGTGTACAAAAACTCTTTCAAGAAGTTTACTGTTTCAGATCGTACAGTAGTCCTCTTGCAACCTGAACGACCCTTGTTAAACTTTTAGTTTGTGCCTTTCTTATTGTATTTAATCACTTTTCTCCACATTATCTACACATACACAATAAGAGGTATACTTATTTGGCTTTTTAAACTTGGAAATGAATTAATGGGGTTTATGTCTAATAAATATATTTTTGATTTTTGAACTTCATTGTCCGTTTTCTAAGTGATTTTCACCACCCATCAATAAAATCAATATAACATTCACAAAAAATGAATAAGACTTAATGAAAATCTAGATTGAATATCAATGTACAGATATGTTTATAAGATGCAGAATTAATGTAATGAAACTATTATGAAAAAATGATCTGGTGATTTATTCCGATAAAGTAATTACAATACTATTTCGACAGACTTTGTTAGAATAGACACCAGCAATGAGGAGAAAGAATTTATGCATTAAAAGTATATGACATTAAGTATATTTTCTAAGGTTTTAAAGGAATTTTTTTACCATACTTCTGTATGTGATATGCCAGTACAGTAAGTGTAGAGATATGCCAGTACAGTAAGTGTAGAGATATGCCAGTACAGTGAGTGTATAGATATGCCAGTACAGTAAGTGTAGAGATATGCCAGTACAGTGAGTGTAGAGATATGCCAGTACAGTGAGTGTATAGATATGCCAGTACAGTAAGTGTAGAGATATGCCAGTACAGTGAGTGTAGAGATATGCCAGTGCAGTGAGTGTAGAGATATGCCAGTACAGTGAGTGTAGAGATATGCCAGTACAGTGTAGAGATATGCCAGTACAGTGAGTGTAGAGATATGCCAGTGCAGTGAGTGTAGAGATATGCCAGTACAGTGAGTGTAGAGATATGCCAGTACAGTGTAGAGATATGCCAGTACAGTGAGTGTAGAGATATGCCAGTACAGTGAGTGTAGAGATATGCCAGTACAGTGAGTGTAGAGATATGCCAGTACAGTGTAGAGATATGCCAGTACAGTGAGTGTAGAGATATGCCAGTACAGTGAGTGTAGAGATATGCCAGTACAGTGTAGAGATATGCCAGTACAGTGAGTGTAGAGATATGCCAGTACAGTGAGTGTAGAGATATGCCAGTACAGTGAGTGTAGAGATATGCCAGTACAGTGTAGAGATATGCCAGTACAGTGAGTGTAGAGATATGCCAGTGCAGTGAGTGTAGAGATATGCCAGTACAGTGAGTGTAGAGATATGCCAGTACAGTGTAGAGATATGCCAGTGCAGTGAGTGTAGAGATATGCCAGTGCAGTGAGTGTAGAGATATGCCAGTGCAGTGAGTGTAGAGATATGCCAGTGCAGTGAGTGTAGAGATATGCCAGTGCAGTGAGTGTAGAGATATGCCAGTACAGTGTAGAGATATGCCAGTACAGTGAGTGTAGAGATATGCCAGTACAGTGAGTATAAAGAAAGATATGCCAGTACAGTGAGTGTAAAGATATGCCAGTGAGTGTAGAGATATGCCAGTACAGTGAGTGTAGAGTTATGCCAGTACAGTGTAGAGATATGCCAGTACAGTGTAGAGATATGCCAGTGAGTGTAGAGATATGCCGCTCTACTTGCTATCGCAAATTCAATTTCTGGTCATTTTTCCCTTTTAAATTATCTCCGATGGCGTATTTTTTTGCTGTCAATTGCATTACCATTTTAGAATGATATTCCCTTTATCTTGCTGTCAAAATTCGTTAAGCTTATTTTCAAACGAAGCTATGGTAATAATTGAACGCTTCTGCCCCCGTCTGCGAATGATAAAATACCCTGCTAAACTGACGGTATTCAATAGTAGAATTTCGGTATTGTTTATAGTAAGAAAAGAATGTTCCTACTACATACGATGATAGTATCTGAATATTGCATACTGTATACCGAGAATTAAAATGATTAAAATGCGAAGTTGATTCGACGTTACGAATATTTTTCTAGAGTATCGGACACATGCTTATGAAATACGTCTGTCGGTTGCATCCAGATGAACATATATTGCCACTTTAATCAAACTGATGGTAGGTGCTACATTTTAATTATTCTATGTAATTGAAATTGAGCAAATTAAATAGATGCTGTAGTTAGAATGTAGTTTGAAACATCTGAAAGTCTACGGATATTTCACTACTGCAAAATAATTGTATTATTTTTATAATTATTATTTTGTTCATATATATTGTTAATTCTAATACTTAATTCAGTTATTTTTTCTCATTAAGTTGTTTTCTATAAATTAACCTGTATATTTCAGAATTGATTTCACAGACATGAGAAACGATAGTAAGGTGAATTAAGGAGACTGATATCTACCTGTCTAAATTACTAATATTTGATGACTAATGTACTCATTATAATGTACTCTAAATAACATATTTAACATCATTAACAATCTTTTTAAAGTTAATGCACTATGCTAAATCTTTCGATAAATGAGCTAACTTGACTGCATTTAAATTATGTGCATGTAAAACTATCAACAAATTCACAGAACTCTTATATTCTCGCATAAATAACATCAATAATTGCTTATTTTTCTCTCATTTTACAGTATCTCCTGCCAAATAAACAAGTCACGGCACTTCCAGTCTCGTCAAAACATTTAAAAATATAAAGCTGTAGAAATCATTTTGATGATTGCTAATTAATATTTAAAATGTATCCCTGTGAATTAAACACCTCTCGTTTTTATAGTAATAAATGACCCATACTATACTAATTAAAATATTATCGCCTATCTTTATAAAGTACACGGAAAACTGCCAGGCGGAAAACTGCCAGGCGGAAAACTGCCAAGCGGAAAACTGCCAGTCTCTTATTGGCAATTTATTTATTTTTTTACTTTTGATAAACACATTCTAAAAACATTTTAATTCATAAAAAACAGCGTTAGCCATTGGTCAAGTGATTAAGGAGACATTCATTTTTACAGTTATAACTAAAGTATATTGTATTGTATTACAAGTATTGTATTACTTATTATTCAATGGAAAATAGCATTTCAACAAAGCTACTTTTATATTAAACACACAGTAAACCAAATTCCGTACATACAAAGAAATTATAATTACCATTTTTAACTTATTTATTTAATCAGGTACATTTTAAAAAAACATGTAGATATTTATATATGATTTTTTATGTTTATAAGATTTATAATTTATATCTTGTATATTATAAATTAAGTGTATGTTACATCACTTATATGGGTATAGGAAAATTGATCGAAAGCAATTGACCGAAAACAATCGATCAATTTTCCATTCGATCAATTTTCCTTTCGATCAATTTTCCATTCGATCAATTTTCCATTCGACCAATTTTACATTCGATCAATTTTCCTTTCGATCAATTTTCCATTCGATCAATTTTCCATTCGATCAATTTTCCATTCGACCAATTTTACATTCGATCAATTTTCCTTTCGATCAATTTTCCATTCGATCAATTTTCCATTCGACCAATTTTCCATTCGATCAATTTTCCATTCGATCAATTTTCCATTCGACCAATTTTACATTCGATCAATTTTCCTTTCGATCAATTTTCCATTCGATCAATTTTCCATTCGACCAATTTTCCATTCGATCAATTTTCCATTCGATCAATTTTCCATTCGATCAATTGCTTTCGATCAATTTTCCTGATCCCCACTTATATGTATGTTCAATATTTATTACATTTACAATTTTATTCTCCATAGCATTAACACCTTCATTTTTACAATTTTCATTTATATGTAAAAGTATTACTAATTTATAAGTAATCCAATTCGATTGAGTGAAATAGTCTTAGAATTAGGTAGATAGTATCAGTTTGATAATCCTAGATGTGTGTTGCAAATTCTAAATATTTCACAAACATCGATAATATTAAGCTTGAAGGCTTGTGCAATTATCAAATGATAAACAAAAATGAAATAATTAGACACTAAACCCGTTATGAAATGATAATTTAGAGATGCGTTGTGTAAACAAAGAAATTGTACTCTGTCTCTAATACAATCATTTCTTTGTTTCTTCTTCTTTTAGTATTTTCTAAGAAAAGTTTTATTTTTTTAATTTATATCATGTATTTGAGTTTTTACTGTAATATTTATATACTAATTTATTTTAAGTATTTTTCTAATGAAAAAAACTATATTTTTGTTTTGTATACTAAGTAAAAAACTAAGAGCGAACATCTTTTTTTATGAATCAAGATGTTATTTCTGACTAAAGTCATTAAATTCAGTAAGTGACTGGCAGTTTTCCGCCTGGTAGTTTTCCGCCTGGTAGTCTTCCGGACACCCTTTATAGCATACCTATAACAATCTTTTATTTGTTCATGTTACTTGTGTTAAAGGATTTTTTTTCTTAATATCCTAATATAACAGAAATGATATATTAACGTTCTGATTTAATTTCCACTAAAAATGCTAACACTCCCATTAGGTTCTACCTCTCTGGTAACATTTGGAAGGTCTCTACTATTTTTTTCTGTCAATTTACCTTCCACATTTTTAATTCATCCTTACACAGAACTGCTCTCAAAGTGTTTAGGAGTCGCTATCAACTCATACTCTATTTATTGGCGCCATTAGTTAAAAAAGAAGCAAGGTCCATAGTTGTTACTTTTCGTTATTTTGCTATCGTCCAATAACAAACTACATTATTCGTGAATTTCCAGTCATTTCAATTTTACTAGAAAAAAAAGTTCAGAATATTTTGTTTAGAAAATGTGAATGTGGATATTTGAGTCCACATTCCAATAAAAATTTACATCATCTAAAATGTATTCCCCAAGTGTTCAAAGATGTACCTGCATGAGGGTAGTGTTAGATGCATTATAAATCAAACAGAAAGGAGAGAGAAGTGCTAGGATTGAAGCATGTGGAAATATCCAAACGTGTTTTGGTTCTAAAAGTTACGCTTCTTTTTCAACGTCTGTTAATCCAATATACGGACCCATGAACCGACAGCTTGGCCCAAGAGGCCAAGACAATTAAACCCGCCGACAAGTGGCTTAAAACAATTGGGCTCAGAACAATTGAGCCCCGACATTTATGCCTATTTGTGACAGAATGAAAAGTGTTAGTTCATTATTACAGTCGCAATGTTCTTCAATTAGTTAAAACAGTAGATTATGACAAAAGTCGGACTCGGATACATCACGGAGTATTAGTTATAATTTTACTTTGTATATAAAACCAATGCATACATATAATATAATATATATATATATAAAACCAATACATATAATATAATACATATTTATAATACATATAACATACATACATACATACATATACGTACATATAATATAATACATATACATATAATGCATAATATAATACATATAATATAATACAATGCATGTATATAAAACCAATGCATATATATATATATATATATATATTTACTTTTTACTGAAAGCTGTATCATGGTTTGACAATTATATTCTTTTTGTGATCTTGATTTACAATATTTATTACATCTAAAATTATTTTCAACTTTATCTTGCTCTAATTTTATTATATGTATAAAATAAGAAATAACAAGGTGACGATATTGAGTAGAGCTGCGCATTGCTCTGTGTCACCCTTCTATTGCATTAGTGGTACGAAGCAGATCTTCAATGAGACATTCCAGACAACTGGTTTTAAAAGAGGGTTTTGTCTATGTCTTCTGAATGGCCTTCATATCCAAGAAATATACTTTACTAAACCATTCAATAAAAGATAAATTCTCTACCCTGAATTGTAGCCGAGTCCGTTAATTATTATCAGAGTCAATGGTATCAAATTAATTGAAGATCATTGCTGCTGTAATAAAAATTAACACTTCTCTATAGTGTCTGCTGCCATAATTTTTTATGGGTTTAATTGTCCTGAGCCCAATTGTTTTGGGGTCCAATTAGTATATATGTGATCAAATGTATTGTGGCCAAATTGTTGGCGTCCAATTGTCTTGGGCCCAATTGTCGCTGCTCCATATGGACTGTGAATTATCGGAATACCACCCTAACTCAGTCCAAAATATTAGGTATCGCTTATAATTAAAAAATATATATTTTACGTAACTAATTAGGTATATCTTCATTCCGAAGTTTTAAATTTATCTTTTAGTAAAAGAAACATTTTTGATTGTGACTCTGAAAATACAAATATTGAAGATAATTCTACAAATCGATAGAATTCAATTTATTTGTAATTTAGTCAAGTTGACCCTCATCTTAGTCTCAGAAAAAACAAGTTCAACTTTAACTCTTATTTGTAGTACTAGCAAGTTGTGTTCCAATTCTATCTCATAGTATTGCTTATGTTATTATTAGTCTCTAATGAACTGAAGTACATGAGCATGCAAATGATATAGTGCTACATTGACTTACTTTACTCTAGCAATGTTATACATAAGCATGCTAATGATATAGTGCTACATTGACTTACTTTACACTAGCAATGTTATACATTAGCATGCTAATGATATAGTGCTATATTGACTTACTTTACACTAGCAATGATATACATAAGCATGCTAATGATATAGTGCTATATTGACTTACTTTACACTAGCAATGTTATACATTAGCATGCTAATGATATAGTGCTACATTGACTTACTTTACACTAGCAATGTTATACATAAGCATGCTAATGATATAGTGCAATATTGACTTACTTTACACTAGCAATGTTATACATAAGCATGCTAATGATATAGTGCTATATTGACTTACTTTACACTAGCAATGTTATGTATGTTCGGGGTCCCTGAGGGGGGGGGGGGTGTTTCTTATGCCGTATGGGCAGGCATATCTTTATTTCAATATTCATATTCAATATTTTCAGCAGTTAAGTTCTTTCTTTCACATGGTAGCGTGGTTATTAATTAGTGCCGAGCGGGCATTTGTTTACGTGGGTTACGATTCTCCCTAGAAAGAATAATCAATTTGTTTAATTTACTGTTTACGTTACTTGTCAATAATAATCATTAATTCCATCACTTCATTAAATAACATCAAATCAAATATCGTACCAAAATAACAAGGTTAAATAAAACACAGTCATAGTTTAAATTAGGTGTACTCTAATTAGGTAATAGATCAGACAAAAGGTTCGAGAAATAGTAAATCCTACATATACATCGTACACTTAATTCAATTAATCAAATATCTACCTAGGGAGGAGTTTAACTTACAACATGGGTCAAGCTTTGGAGGTTGAGAGTATACTTTTCACAAATAAACACTGACACAATCACTGAGGAAATACGGATGGGGTTACTGAATTTCTAATGGAGTTGATGCGGCTGGAAACTCTTCGGAACCACTGTACTAGTGTATTGGGACGGCTGAAGTCCTCCACTGGAGCTTTGTCAATTGACGTGGACGACAACTCGTGCAAATCTCGGTACGATGATGGTTACTCTGGCTTCAGACTCCTACTGCTTATTGAATGTCTGCTCTGCAACATGAGAAGTTGTTTTGCAACGTCAGAAGTTATTCTGCAATAGACTTCAGTTCTTGGTTCCCACATCCTGTCTCATTTGGCTTCGACTCTGCCGTAAAGAATATAACCTCTGCTGCCGGGATCCATTGAATTGCAAGATTCGGCCACTTGCTAAGGATCCTATCTCCACCACTATGACGGGCAGAGATCTTCATCGACTAAGTCCTGCGATGGTCACCTAAGGCTGGGATGAGAGAAGACTTCACCCCGCCGGGGTCTTATCCAGACCGGTAAACTACTTAAGACACTCTTGTAAGCAGAGAGTGACGACAGACAGAGTAGGACTTCTTCATAATCTCAATCCACCGCTTATATACTCCCCAGATTCATCTAAAACTCCACCCAAATCCAAACTTAAGTTCCGCTGATCTCACTTCCCCAATTCCGATTGGTTCTCAACCCTCCTGTAGGCTGTCCCTAATTCTACCCTCAACTAATAGAAACTGACCAATTCAAAAATAACTCCTCCTATATTTCCGACTAAACTAATTACTTTCTCACAGAAAAGAAACATCAAACTTGATATCTGTTAGGATACATGAAACCTCAAGAGCTCGTTATTTCTATAAAGTAAACCACAGAAAACCTCTGGCCTAGAGAAAACAGTAGGTGGTTAATTACCCTCACCAAATGCATTACATGTAACAGAGTTTGAAACTCTTATTCACTCTCTTAAAGCAATAAATATTATTGTCAAACAACCCTTCTAAAACCACAAACATTTGAGCAGAAGGGAAATATACAATGACACTGTTTTATTTCAAAGTCACAAAATAATTAACTTCAAATACCAAACCGGTCTGAAGATTTTATAACTACAAGTATACAGTTATACATGAGCATGCTAATGATATAGTGCTATATTGACTTACTTTACACTAGCAATGTTATACATGAGCATGCTAATGATATAGTGCTATATTGACTTACTTTACACTAGCAATGTTATACATTAGCATGCTAATGATATAGTGCTATATTGACTTACTTTACACTAGCAATGTTATACATGAGCATGCTAATGATATAGTGCTATATTGACTTACTTTACACTAGCAATGTTATACATGAGCATGCTAATGATATAGTGCTATATTGACTTACTTTACACTAGCAATGTTATACATGAGCATGCTAATGATATAGTGCTATATTGACTTACTTTACACTAGCAATGTTATACATAAGCATGCTAATGATATAGTGCTATATTGACTTACTTTACACTAGCAATGTTATACATGAGCATGCTAATGATATAGTGCTACATTGACTTACTTTACACTAGCAATGTTGCATGTCACTCTACATTATTCTTTATATCTCAATTGTATAATACTAGTTAGTAATATCGTAATACTTTTATTGTCAGACAGAAGCTAATGCTGCAATTTATTATCATAATAAATAATTTAATTAATTATTATATCAAAAAATTATTATAGTTGGAATGTTATAATTTAGTTATATTATTTAAACATATTTATATACTCCAACTGGATTATATTTTTTCTTAATAAAATCATTTTAAGTACAGTTTTTACAAATTTGATATTTTAACTTTTTTTTATTTATTGAAATATTAATTTAAAGAATTTCAATTAAATTTTCATTTCACTTTTTCATTTTCGAAATCATATATATAAAATTTAATATTTAAAAACTCATAAAATTGATCGAAATATAGAGATAATTAAAGGGCCAAAAATGCATTCAAATTATTAAAACCTAAATAGGAAATATTTGGTAGATAAATTTATAACTTTAATCCAATCTCTTCACATAGGGGTTTTTTAACCAATGAAATTTGACAGGTTGCATACAATCTCAGAGTAAAATCTTTTTTAAGATTTACAAAAAGTACAAAAATGCTTTTATTAAAATATTGATACATCTCAGGTAGCAAATTCCTTGTGCCCATATTGGGACAACATTGGCTATATTGCATGGGACAGCATTGGCAATATTGGGACAATATTGTCAATATAGAGACAGCATTGGCAATATTGGGACAATATTGGCAATATTGGGACAACAGTGGCAATATTGGGACAATATTAGCAATATTGAACAACATCGGCTATATTGGGACAACGTTGGCAATATTGGGACAACATTGTCAATATTGAGACAACATTTTCAATATTGAGACAACATTGGCAATATTGGGACAACTTTGGCTATATTGGGACAACATTGGCAATATTGGGACAACATTGGCTATATTGGGACAACTTTGGCAATATTGGGACAACATTGGCTATATTGGGACAACTTTGGCTATATTGGGACAACATTGGCTATATTGGGACAACATTGGCTATATTGGGACAACTTTGGCTATATTGGGACAATATTAGGACAACTTTGGCCCGAGAATCACTGCTACCTGGGATATCGTACCTATGGAGTATTTTCCGACATATATGGAGAGTTTCACTTAATTATAACAAACATTGTTTCACGAAAACCTAAGCAAATACTTACGTTCCTAACAGATGGTTATTAGTGGACAACATAACAGACAATTATTATGTATTTAATTATATTATAATCGGTTTATATGATATTCCCTATGTACGTCAAATCTACATATAATCAGTGAGTCACTATCTCGATAACGATACATATAATTTGTTCTTCATGAAAAAGTTTTAATTTTTTTTCCATGCAAACTGTCATAGATTTTGTCAGATCTGAAATGAAACACCCTGTATAAACAACTTTGTTATTATTAAGTCAATTGATTAATACGATCAGCAATTTGAATTATAATTGAAATTACACGAAAAAAAAAATTATCTAAATGTGAAAATGTGAGAAGACTTCATTTGAAATAATATCATTTTTATATTTGTTTCATTTTTAAGTTTCTCACTAAATATTTCTCAGAATTTTGAAGACAGAAGAATAGTTAATTTATTCAATGTTGTAAGAGGCTTTCATTTCTTATATTCTATTATTGAAAAACCTAGCCAATTATAACTTGTTGTTTGAACTATTGTTATGATCATTAGGCTGGGGATATTTTATAATATTATATGTATTGTCTAGAGATTTGTTAAGTTAATTGGAATGTATCGATATCATTTTGATAGTACAGCTTCTAAAAGTTCTATTTTTTACAAATAATGTTTCATGATTTTTTTGGTCGAAACCCATACTCTTGTCAGCGGAACAATCTATTCAAGAAATGGTACTAGAAGATACAGGAAATTTAAGCTATTCATAATTATATAAAGCATTGCATTTCCGAGACCTATTTTCACTGCCTATAAACAGAGTGATTGAAAAAAATAGGTGTTCGGATTATAATATTTTCCGAACTATAAGAGCAACTCTTTATTATTTTATTGCTCAGGAAAGATAGAAGATAATATTTTCACTATAATATGACAAATTCATTTCAATTTGGGAAATTAAACAATGGTCAACCATCAATACAATTATTTGGTAAAAAATCAAATACAACAGAAGTAAACTGTTATAAAATAGAACAACTCTTTTTCCAGTATTCCTTTAAAACAATATAATATCAGCACAAAAAATAAATGGATGCCGCTAACAAGTTCACCAATATTTTATTCAATAATTAGTATTATTCTGCATGTCCTTCCATGTACCCGCCATTCCTCTCGGTGTACATTTATGTTAGTGTTCCATTGACTTGCAGACCTAATGATAATCTATGTCTATTTTCCTCTGGTCTTTAAATTCTCCCATTAATTTGTTCTTGAGTTCATAAAATAGCGTGGAGGTGTAGCAATTTGAGTTGAAGCAGGTCATATTTACAGTCACTTTTCAATGTATTCTCCATTAAAATATACTAATCCAATTAGATTTTAATACTTGAAATTACATATGGGTTAGAAATAAGTATCCATCTTTTTATTTTGCACTGTAAGTTTACTTGATTATTTCTATACATCATTCACTTTCTTGAATTAAGTAACAATACACAAATTTTCCCTTGGAATTCTTCTACCAGATTTATCTGTATCTTATACCTGAACATGCAGATATAGTAATAAATAAAAAAATACTTTGAATATTATGTAAGTATGATTGAAAATTGCAACGATAACCACTGGTCCCATTTGTTATCCACTTGTCCCATATGTTATCCACTTGTCCCATTTGTTATCCACTTGTTCCATTTGTTAATCACTTGTCCCATTTGTTAATCACTTGTCCCATTCAATATCCACTTGTCCCATATGTTATCCACAAGTCCCATTTGTTATCCACTTGTCCCATAAGTTATCTACTTGTCCCATATGTTATCCACTTGTCCCATTTGTTATCCACTTGTCCCATTTATTAATCACTTGTCCCATTTGTTAATCACTTGTCCCATTCAATATCCACTTGTCCCATGTGTTATCCACTAGTCCCATTTGTTATCCACTTGTCCCATATGTTATTCACTTGTCCCATTTGTTATCCACTTGTCCCATTTGTTATCCACTTGTCCCATATGTTATCCACTTGTCACATTTGTTATCCACTTGTCCCATATGTTATCCACTTGTCCCATATGTTATCCACTTGTCCCATTTGTTATCCACTTGTCCCATTTGTTATCCACTTGTCCGATTTGTTATCCACTTGTCCCATTCGATATCCACTTGTCCCATTTGTTATCCACTTGTCATATTTGTTTTCCACTTGTCCCATTTGTTATCCACTTGTCCCATTTGTTATCCACTTGTCCCATATGTTATCCACTTGTCCCATTTGTTATCCACTTGTTCCATTTGTTAATCACTTGTCCCATTTGTTATCCACTTGTCCCATTTGTTAATCACTGGTCCCATTCAATATCCACTTGTCCCATATGTTATCCACTAGTCCCATTTGTTATTCACTTGTCCCATAAGTTATCTACTTGTCCCATATGTTATCCACTTGTCCCATTTGTTATCCACTTGTCCCATTTGTTAATCACTTGTCTCATTTGTTAATCACTTGTCCCATTCAATATCCACTTGTTCCATGTGTTATCCACTAGTCCCATTTGTTATCCACTTGTCCCATATGTTATTCACTTGTCCCATTTGTTATCCACTTATCCCATTTGTTATCCACTTATCCCATATGTTATTCACTTGTCCCATTTGTTATCCACTTGTCCCATATGTTATCCACTTGTCCCATTTGTTATCCACTTGTCCCATATGTTATCCACTTGTCCCATTTGTTATCAACTTGTCCCATATGTTATCCACTTGTCCCATTTGTTATCCACTTGTCCCATTTGTTATCCACTTGTCTCATTTATTATCCACTTGTCCCATTCAATAACCACTTGTGCCATTTGTTATCCACTTGTCCCATTTGTTATCCACTTGTCCGATTTGTTATCCACTTGTCCCATTCGATATCCACTTGTCCCATTTGTTATCCACTTGTCATATTTGTTATCCACTTGTCCCATTTGTTATCCACTTGTCATATTTGTTATCCACTTGTCCCATTTGTTATCCACTTGTCATATTTGTTATCCACTTGTCCCATTCCATATCTACTTGTCCCTTTCCATATTGATTTGTTCCATTCTATATCCACTTGTCCCATTCCATATCTAATTGTCTCTCTCCATATTGATTTGTCCCATTCCATATCTAATTGTCTCTCTCCATATTGATTTGTCCCATTCTATATCCACACGTCCCACTCCATTTCCAAATGTCCCATTCCATATCCACATATCCCACTCAATATCCACTTGTCCGATTTGTTATCCACTTGTCCCATTTGTTACCCACTTGTCCCATTGGATCTTGTTCCACCGTGTCCCTCTCCATGTCCTGTTCACTCAATAATTCACGTCCACACACTCCACTCCTTCACATATGCCGGTGTGCTATCTCTGAGGTGGGGGGAGTGGGGGGGGGGGGGGGTATCGTCAGTGAAATGAGGGGGGGGGGATGTGGTTACTGATAGTTGACCTGTGACTCTGACAACCCCTTCCCCCCCCCTCCACCCATCCCTTCTCTCTCTATACTCTCCTGTGAATTCAAGTGACGTAGTCAGATCAAGAGAGCAGGGGGGGGGGGGATGGGCGATGAATCCCCCATCACCATTGAAGGGGGAGGAGGGTACAGGTATTTTTCGAAGGAAGGAAGGTGTTTTCCTTGAATAATTGAGTATAGGGAGAGCAAGGGAGCATATCGGATCATATCCCACGGCTGATGAATTCACAATGACTCGTGTTGCGAGCGTCAGCTCTGATATTAGTGATAATTATTTCACACCGACAATGGCGGTGGTAAAGGTACAAAGATTCACTTGTTTATAGGAAATTACTTTCTTTTTATTATTGTTTGTTAAACTTTAGAATTAACTATAGAATGATATCAAGTTAATGTGTAACTCCTGCATATTAATGGTCGATGGTTCGAAAAGTTCTCAGTCTGTGTATTTTTACTATACATTTCAATGAGGAAAACTCACTGAGAATTGACAAACTCTTAAAAATGATGGATATTAGAGCCAATATCTCCACATGGAATATTGAAATGAATCCCAAAGGCTCAAATACAATGTATATTCTTTATTGCGTAACGGTTTTGTACGTAATGTAAATATCTAGATTCGATAAATACCATAAAAATATATTTTAAAATAATTGGATATGAAATGTATATACAGTTGATTCCAAAAAGTCTAAAAAGATTATTTTGAATCTATTTATAAATAAATGAACATAAAGCGATGGCAGGAAATTTCGGTTTCGGAATTATGAATGGCCTCCTCTCAACATAAATAACCGTTATGTAGTTTGTTGTATCCACTAGTTTGTAGTACTGCACATTTCATGATTCTTTAATAACCTGCCAGGGGGGTTTGGGTGGCGTCACACCCCCGATACATCGAACTTATAAGTTTTATTTTTACCTCAGACCGAAAGTTCCGAGACCGAATTTTCTGCTCAAATCTCATGTTAAATAAATGCCCAAACATGTAAAAATTACTAATGTTACGCAACATTTTAAAACAGTTAATGATGTTATCCCCTCTTAATAAATAAACTGCACATTTTAGTATTCATAATTGCAACTTTTTCTATTTATGTTTTTTAATAAAATCATTATAAAACGAGACTGACTTTTCCTAGAACCACATAAAGACATAAAGCTTATTAATATCCTACCTAGGTTGCAGGTTTTTCACTTTCACAATTTTGTAGTCTTAAAAAAACTTGTAGTTTTTTAAGTTATTCTATTGATCTGAAGGAATTAAATTTATTCGATTTAACATTTTAAAAGAGTTATTAAAATGATGACCAATTTCACTATATTTTTACTCTGAGAATAGCTATAATTACAATATTGGAGTATCTTGAAGCAAATGAATAAAAGAAATCATAGTTGCTCATTAGTTCCACTTTTGTTTAGCCTTTGCAAATTTTAATATATTTTCGATTAATGAATGTGTTTTTACTTATTTTTTTTTAGTTCACATATGTTTTATTTATTTAACAGTCACCAGAACAATTGAATTAATATTTATTTGCATTATATTGAGTCAAAAGTGAGAGGAAAATGTGGAAGAGAATATGGATAATTTGTGAATAACAATAAAGTGATTGTTCTTTTTTAAGTTAAAAATATAAGCAGTTATGGCATTTTTCGAAAGAATTTAGTAAAGTTACCTTCCGTCCACTTTTTATTCTGGTGTTTTGATAATTTTATTAAAATATTTTCTAAAATGTTAGCATTAAAACCGTCACTAAATTAAATCATGTCAAGCAAAAGAAAAGCATTTATAATATATTATTTCGTAGGAAAGTGACGGCATTTTTGAATTACCTTTTTATAGACATTTTTTTTGAGACAAAAATGGTTGAAAATTTCTTTGTAAATAGGTCTAACATAGTAATTTGAAAGCCTTTTTAGATGAACAAATTAATATTCTGCTTTTTTAAAATTTCATATTACTATTTACCCCACTAGACTATTTACCCACTAGACTATTTACCCACTAGACTATTTACCCACTAGACTATTTACCCCACTAGACTATTTACCCACTAGACTATTTACCCCACTAGACTATTTACCCCACTAGACTATTTACCCACTAGACTATTTACCCACTAGACTATTTACCCACTAGACTATTTACCCACTAGACTATTTACCCACTAGACTATTTACCCACTAGACTATTTACCCCACTAGACTATTTACCCACTAGACTATTTACCCCACTAGACTATTTACCCACTAGACTATTTACCCCACTAGACTATTTACGCTACTAGACTATTTACCTCACTAGACTATTTACCCACTAGACTATTTACCCCACTAGACTATTTACGCTACTAGACTATTTACCCCACTAGACTATTTACGCTACTAGACTATTTACCCCACTAGACTATTTACGCTACTAGACTATTTACCTCACTAGACTATTTACCCACTAGACTATTTACCCACTAGACTATTTACCCCACTAGACTATTTACCCACTAGACTATTTACCCACTAGACTATTTACCCCACTAGACTATTTACGCTACTAGACTATTTACCTCACTAGACTATTTACCCACTAGACTATTTACCCACTAGACTATTTACCCCACTAGACTATTTACCCCACTAGACTATTTACCCACTAGACTATTTACCCACTAGACTATTTACCCACTAGACTATTTACCCACTAGACTATTTACCCACTAGACTATTTACCCACTAGACTATTTACCCCACTAGACTATTTACCCACTAGACTATTTACCCCACTAGACTATTTACCCCACTAGACTATTTACCCACTAGACTATTTACCCCACTAGACTATTTACGCTACTAGACTATTTACCTCACTAGACTATTTACCCACTAGACTATTTACCCCACTAGACTATTTACGCTACTAGACTATTTACCCCACTAGACTATTTACGCTACTAGACTATTTACCCCACTAGACTATTTACGCTACTAGACTATTTACCCCACTAGACTATTTACCCACTAGACTATTTACCCCACTAGACTATTTACCCCACTAGACTATTTACCCACTAGACTATTTACCCCACTAGACTATTTACGCTACTAGACTATTTACCCCACTAGACTATTTACCCACTAGACTATTTACCCCACTAGACTATTTACGCTACTAGACTATTTACCCCACTAGACTATTTACGCTACTAGACTATTTACCCCACTAGACTATTTACCCCACTAGACTATTTACCCCACTAGACTATTTACCCCACTAGACTATTTACGCTACTATACTATTTACCCCACTAGACTATTTACGCTACTAGACTATTTACCCTACTAGACTATTTACCCCACTAGACTATTTACGCTACTAGACTATTTACCCCACTAGACTATTTACCCACTAGACTATTTACCCCACTAGACTATTTACCCCAATAGACTATTTATCCCACTAGACTATTTACCCCACTAGACTATTTACGCTACTAGACTATTTACCCCACTAGACTATTTACCCACTAGACTATTTACCCTACTAGACTATTTACCCCACTAGACTATTTACGCTACTAGACTATTTACTTACTAGACTATTTACCCCACTAGACTATTTACGCTACTAGACTATTTACCCCACTAGACTATTTACCCACTAGACTATTTACCCCACTAGACTATTTACCCTAGACTATTTACCCCAATAGACTATTTACCCCACTAGACTATTTACCCCACTAGACTATTTACCCCACTAGACTATTTACGCTACAAGACTATTTACCCTACTAGACTATTTACCCCACTAGACTATTTACCCACGAGACTATTTACCCCACTAGACTATTTACCCTAGACTATTTACCCCAATAGACTATTTACCCCACTAGACTATTTACCCCACTAGACTATTTACCCCACTAGACTATTTACGCTACAAGACTATTTACCCTACTAGACTATTTACCCCACTAGACTATTTACCCCACTAGACTATTTACCCCACTAGACTATTTACGCTACAAGACTATTTACCCTACTAGACTATTTACCCCACTAGACTATTTACCCCACTAGACTATTTACCCCAATAGACTATTTACCCCACTAGACTATTTACCCCACTAGACTATTTACCCCACTAGATTATTAACCCCACTAGACTATT
This sequence comes from Caprella mutica, assembly GCA_947561585.1. Taxonomy (NCBI): domain Eukaryota; kingdom Metazoa; phylum Arthropoda; class Malacostraca; order Amphipoda; family Caprellidae; genus Caprella; species Caprella mutica. The sequence goes on from CANNZV010000100.1 coordinate 95,388, forward strand.
TACCCCAATAGACTATTTACCCACTAGACTATTTACCCCACTAGACTATTTACCCACTAGACTATTTACCCCACTTGACTATTTACCCCACTAGACTATTTACCCACTAGACTATTTACCCACTAGACTATTTACGCCACTAGACTATTTACCCACTAGACTATTTACCCACTAGACTATTTACGCCACTAGACTATTTACCCACTAGACTATTTACCCCACTAGACTATTTACCCCACTAGACTATTTACCCACTAGACTATTTACCCACTAGACTATTTACCCACTAGACTATTTACGCCACTAGACTATTTACCCACTAGACTATTCACCGACTAGACTATTTACTCCACTAGACTATTTACCCCACTAGACTATTTACCCACTAGACTATTTACCCACTAGACTATTTACCCCACTAGACTATTTACCCACTAGACTATTTACCCACTAGACTATTTACCCACTAGACTATTTACGCCACTAGACTATTTACCCACTAGACTATTTACCGACTAGACTATTTACTCCAATGGTCACATTTACTATATTCTTGTTAAGGTAAAGTACCATTAACATATGCAAATTATTTCAAATTCCATTTGGAAATAGCAATGGGTCATTATTATAAAACACAGTATTAATGTTTAACTTACTGACATTTTTATGTATTTAATTGGAATCTTGTAATTGTCACCTTTCTAATTCCTAATATAAATTTCTTGTGTAAATTTCATTATTATATTTTTTGTCCATGAATTATTATATGTATGTGTAATAGTACAAAACTGTTCCGTTTTCAGTAGAATCTTGACCAATATATTTAACTTTAAAATAGTGATAGTAGAACTTCTCTATAATGAAATACTCTATAGTGAATGGAGTGTCCTGAGTAAAGAAGTAGCCTGTATATTTTCTCTGTTATACAGGCTACTTCCTTACTCAAGAGTCTGCATCACTATACACGATTTCATTACAGAGAAAATCTACTACACATTGTACACATTGCGAAATTGTTTTGAAAAAAGGGTACTTGTGAAATATGTTGTCCTTTTATCAGAGTGAATTAATATACATTGTGAAATTAGATAATTTTTAATATTGAACATCTACGTTCATTAATACTGAATAAATTGGAAATATTACCTCTGAAAAGTAAGTAAAATATTAAAACCGTTTACCGTAGACTTTACCACAAACACTATTATTGCTAACTCAAATTCTCTTCTCTTTCTCTTCTCTTTCTCTTCTCTTTCTCTTTCTCTTTCTCTTCTCTTTCTCTTCTCTTTCTCTTCTCTTCTCTTCTCTTTCTCTTCTCTTTCTCTCTTCTCTTTCTCTTCTCTTTCTCTTCTCTTTCTCTTCTCTTTCTCTTCTCTCTCTTTCTCTTCTCTTCTCTTTCTCTCTCTTTCTCTCTCTTTCTCTTCTCTTTCTCTTCTCTTTCTCTTCTCTCTTCTCTTTCTCTTCTCTTTCTCCTCTCTTTCCTCTTCTCTTTCTCTTCTCTTTCTCTTTCTCTTCTCTTTCTCTTCCTCTTTCTCTTCTCTTTCCTCTTCCTCTTTCTCTTCTCTTTCTCTTTCTCTTTCTCTTTCACTCTTCTCTTCTCTTCTCTTCTCTTCTCTTCTCTTCTCTCTTTTCTCTTCTCTTTCTCTTCTCTTTCGTAATGGTTAAAAAGGAATAATTGCGATTTGAGTCAATTATGAAATTTTAATTGTGAGTGCAACTTCATTTTCATTGAAAATAAATTCAATTTGAAGTGCCTTCACATTAGCTGTTGGAAATGACTAAGCATTTAATCCCTAGTTACATTAATATTATCACTTTCATTGAGAGTAAAAGGAAATGAATCATTTTTTTCTTATAACTTTCGAATAAATTATATATTTTATTTATTAAAATTATCTTTGAAGTTTACTCCGTTTCTTATAAACTCACAATATATAATATAATGAATCATAATTACTTTCGCACATTTCCGGAAGGTTATAATTTACCCGGCATTTATTAATTTATCTATTTTTTAATTATCATCTTTTTATTCGCAAAACTGATAAAGTGTTCAATGGTTAATGTCCTGTGACTTTCTGATAGAATTTTGGGAGCAATCGGTTCAAAGGTCAAGGATCAAGGTCAAGGACATTTATTACTCAATAACTCAAACATTATTCAACCAAATTGTCTGAAATTTGATGGGAGGATTGGTCGGTCAATGTCCAGTAACCATCTGGTAGAATTTTGGGAGCGATCCGGTCAAAGGTCAAGGTCATTTGTAACTCAATAACTCAAAAAGTATTTAGCCGTATTGCATTAACTTGGTGGGACGATTGGTTACTATCCAGTCACCAGTTTATTAGACTTTGGGATAGAATGGATTAAAGTGGCGGTGAAGGTATGCGCTCTACCGAGTGCGTGTACTCTAGTTTTATATTGTACTATTTACAATACTAGGAAGTGTAAATATTGTAAGTTTTTCATTTCAAGCAATCTACATCACTAACGCATTAAATTATACTTAATGAAAATAAAATAAGTTAATTATAGTCTTGATATGTTAAATAATATACAACATTCATTACCTAATATTACTGGATGTGTCAGGTGCACGTAAATGGATTGATTTTACATTCTTATTGAATGGAAATATTTAAAATATTCAGTTGATGCAGTGGAAAAAATCTGCTAAAGTTTTATAGGATTGCTTTAGAGGAAAAATAAGTAATTAAAGATTAAGAGATGTAACCAATATTTGGTCATTTCCCATAGAAAGAAATCAGTTCCTATTATTATGTGATTAAATGCATATAAGAATTGTCTCTTATGTTTAATTTTCCACTAATAATCATCTGTTAGGAACGTAAGTACTCGTAAATATCTAGGTAAGAAGGAGTCCTTTTAAAACTTTAAAAACTAAGCAGTTTTGATAATTTAGGTTTTCATGAAACAATGCTTGTTTTATGTGAAATTCCATATATATCAAAAAAATGAAACACCCTGCACAGTTTTTCACATACTGTAAAAGCTTTCTCGATTTCCAGTTATTGTTGTAAAACTGTCAAAGATCTAAATGAGCTAGGCTAGGAGAGAAATAGTCATTGTGCCTAACATATTTTTCAATATACATAACATATTAATTGTAGCTTCGATGTGAGTTAGATGGTTATATGTCCACTGGTGTTACTATACTATGTGTTGGTATTAAGAAATTTCGCCACAGAGATTTCACCTTGAGGAATTTTTTTTCCAACCACCGTTACCAATGATACTTTTAATAGGTTAACAGGACTCTTGACGTTAAATAATCACACTTCCATAAAAAGAGAAAACAGACTATTTTGTATATGAATAAGACCTTTAGTCTGATTTCAAAGTTCGGAACCAAAGGCCATATCACAGACATCAAAAGGAAATTAAGTACAAGGAACTGGAAGGAGCACTCAGAAAGGAAAGTGACTTCATTATCAAAGTCACCGACAATGCTCATGAATGCATAAAAACAACTCCCAACTCCAAAATTGTGACTAAAAAGGACACAAGCACCAGTGGCTGCACTCACGAATGGTAGAGGAAAATGAAGAGGTGATTGCAAATGAAGCCTATGAGCTATCTAATACAAAAATATAAGACCCTGTATAGTTGATGAGCATATTTCTAGCGCTATCCTCTAAAAATGGAATTAGCGTAAAAAATAAGATAAAATGGTGTAAATGTGAAAAGACAATTCAATTTTATTCGATAGACATTGAAACATAACACAAGTTGGTCATTTACATGCATTTGAATGAACAAGTTTGCCTATTGGTCATTATTTATCATCAAAATAATTTCTTACTGCGAAAATTTCGTACGGTGAAAATTCTGACCTGCGAATTTTCTTACGGCGAAAAATTTTCCGGACATGCAATGAATTGAATAGACTTAGTAATAAATTGTAGAGAAAACAAGTGAATTATTAGATGCACTCACAAATGGGCCCCAACAAAATTAGGCCTTGACAATTGTGCCACGACAATTGGGCCCAGGACAATTGGGCCCCACGACAATTGGGTCCAAGATAATTATGCCCCAAGACATTAAAACTAATAAAAAAAATGGAGCGGCATACACAATAAAGAAGTGTTACAATGTAGAGTATTGCACAGGTTCACATCAAGAAGAATTAAAGTTTTGTTTGAAATACGAACATACGAAAAAACTTACGTTTCCCTGCAATATTGAATTGCATACTCTATAAATTCAGTGGTTCTTAAAGTACTTTTCTAGCACACCCCTTGCTTTTCTCAGGCTCTCCCTGAACAAATTATATTGCATTGAAATATATTGAAAAGTTACAATTATAATATATTTGGTTATTATTATGTGAGAAAATGGCAAATATATACTTCATGTATATTCTACATGAACTTAACAGCAAGAGCCAAAATTATAAGTTTCTCACATAGCAACATATAAAACAGCCATCCCAGGCACCCCTTGTAAACAATCCAGAGCGCAAAGGGGTGCATGGCACCACACTTTGAGAGTCACTGCCTGAGTCTATATATAATACAGCGGGTTAAATAGTTATTTGTATATAAGGATATTGCCATGGTTGTTTGTGCAGTCAACGAATGCCATGAAAGAAGTATTTAACGCGATGTATAGTATATGGACTAAGATAATCTAAATGTATATTGCAGGGTCACATAAGTGCGTTCATACGTGCGTATTGATATATGCGCAGAAAAGTCTAAAGCTCGTATGAAGGCGTAGCATACCTTGTAAGTTAACTCATCACACTCCATGGTTATATCTGTAACAATGGTCTTCAATTATGACAATACAGTGAACTCTGATAAAAGTGCTTAGTTACTATCAGGGTTGTGACATTTTGTAAAAATATGCTCTTAAAACTATAAACCCCATGAATGTTATAAACGACATCAAAATTTAGGGTATTGGAACTTCCTATCGCTAAACTAGAAGGGTTCTACACAATATTTTTCATATCGCACTTAAGATTACATGAAATTTATATTTTTAGAGCATATTTTTTACAAAATGTCACAACTCTAGTTATTATTTAACCACTAAATCCCTTATTTAGATTTCCCTTTATATGAAAGTGAATGCGTATATACTATTTAACTTTTACTTAATGCTTCATTAAGGTTTATTTCTTTGTCACCTATCCTCTAACCCCATATAGAATATAGAATAATTAATTTAATAGGTAGTTTAACGTCTGTTTCGGAACCAAAGACCATATCGCTGACGCCAAAAGGAAATTAAGTACAAGGGACTGGTAAAAGCTGTATGAAAGTAAAGTGGCTTACGTACAAAGTAACCTATCAACAGTCAGACACAATGCTCATGGATGCAGAAAAGCTACTTCGTGAATGTAGTTATTTACCAATGTGTGTGATTAGAAAGGCACCGGTGACTGAACTCACGGATAAAAGAGGAAAATGAAGAGGTGACAATAAATGAAAAGTAATACACATATTCAAACCAATTTCTTTCTGAACATGAATGTCATTATTTCAGAACCATTGAATGAGTCACCATTAACAACTATATAATGAGATGACAATCATACGAGTCTACTAAACAAAAAATCTAAGACCTCTTTGTTTAATAGGATCATTTATCTGCAAACAGTATAAAATTAGGTTCACCTTTTATTTTTTATTTAATAGCTTCAAAATTTTTTCATACTCGATGTACAGTAATTCACGAAATACTAATAGGATAAGGATTTATTGAAAAAAGAAATTACATCAATTCCTCAAGCCTTTATATAATACCCATATGGTGAAGGGAATTTTAGGGCAACATTAAAATAAACACAAAAATGCATAGACAACTAAGACGATGAAAACAAAGATTGCAAACTCTTTTTTTTCTGATTTCCAATTTGAATTTTATAATAAAAAACAATGCATGTTCGGGCTTCGCTTGAGCTGTAAATGATTTACTGAAGTATATAAACTTTTCTGTTGTGAATTACTTTACTCAAATATTTAATACCTTCGTCGAGTTCAGAAGGTTCTAATTTATGCAGCATTTATTTATTATTTATCATATTGTTACACGCATAACTCAAAAAGTATTCGACAAAATTGCTTGGAATTTGGTGGGAACTATCTGGTAATATTTTGGTAGCGATGCGGTCAAAGGTCATGGTCAAGGTCCTTTATAACTCAATAGCCAAAAAGTTTTTCAATCAAATTGCCTGAATTTTGGTTGGATGGTTGGTTAATATTCAAGAACCATTTGGTTATATTTTGGGATCAATCGGGTTGAAGGTAAAAGTATACGCTCTATGAGTTACTTTACTACTTTAGTTACTTTATTTCATCTAGCTTTTTCTTCTGATCAAGCTCCTATATCCTATATGTATGATATGGGGTAATGATGACGCAAGTGCAGTTTTAAAAGAGTCATGCAATGTTATTATCTCATGTACAGATATTACACGAGTGGTGATTACACAAATACGATACAGTTTTATTTAAATGATTCAGCAGATCGTGCAGATGAGAACAGACTAGACCAGCCGGACGGGCCGGTCTGAACTCTGGTTCTAGGTCCTTCATTCACCGAAAACACTTTCGCCGCACGACACTTTCGCCGAATTACAATTTCGCCAAAAATATCTCAAATATTTATCTAAATCAGGTACAATTATTGTACAGTAAAAAACAACAAAAAAGTATACATTTTATCACTATGAAAACCTGGCTGGTGGGAGGGGGGGGGGGGGAGGGCAAGCACCCCTCTCCCCAACCCAACTGGACCGCTAACCTAACCTTAGCTAGACTATATCTCTTTATATCTATAACGTATATATATTTTTTTAATTTTCGCCGAAAGTGTAGTTCAGCGAAATTGCCGTGCAGCGAATGTGTTTTCGGCGAAAAATCCAGTCACCCTGAACTCTACTGAACGACTGAACCCCACTGTCAACTGAACCTGAGCTTTCTGAACTATCAACTGAGCTTTACTGAGCTGAACACATAGTCACAAAAGTCCAAGCCTTTATATACCATGAGCTCTCCACCGTAACTCTCATTAGCCGGTTACATCTTGGCTGACTATAACCAATCCTCATAATCACACTAACTACAAGATCTCTAAGTCATGAAGTACTGATTGGTTCACATATAGAAAGGTTCATTTATTATTACAAGAATCTCTAAGGTGTCATTATTATTTATTACTTCATAGGTAGGAAAGATACCTAGACTAAAGGCAGGTAGACTCGTTCCATTACTTTATGACTTATTTCAAGATTTATGATTTTCCTAGAATTTTTTAGCTAATTCGGAATGCTACAAGTGCCAGTCATCTATTTAATATTAGTTTGATTATACCTACCTAACTGACATTCGAAACAAACGATGATTATTTTTTTTTTTTGGACTGATAATTAGCATGGCGGAAGTTGAACAGCAGTGGTGACTATGGCAAGGTGACTAAGGCAAGGTGACTGAGGAAAGGTGACTGAGGAAAGGGGACTAAGGCAATGTGACTAAGGCAAGGTGACTAAGGCAAGGTGACTAAGGCAAGAAGACTATGGCAAGGAGACTATGGCAAGGTGACTAAGGCAAGGGGACTAAGGCAAGGTGACTAAGGCAAGGAGACTATGGCAAGGTGACTAAGGTTAACGACTAGTCACAATGCAATATTATCTTCTCCCAGCAGTTACGGGTGCAGTGAAGCCTAAGAGGCTCAAGAAATCTGTCGTAATTCCAATAAGCGGCGTGTGGCCATTGCTCCCCTTCATAATCCGCGTTATTTGCCATCAACTGAAGCCTAATGATTGCAAAGGCACTACAACCACAAGAAACTACGCATAAAACCACAGATAAACCACAACCTTTATGGTTTGTAAAATTATAAAGTACCACAGCAGTCGAACGAGACATCTCTGTCGGTGTGTAGAAGTGTATAGAAGTGTGTAGAAGTGTGTAGGGGTGTGTAGGGATGTGTAAGGGGGTGTAAAGGTGTGTACAGGTGTGTAGGGGTGTGTAGAGATGTGTAAGGGTGTATAGGAGTGTGTAGAGGTGTGTAATAGTGTGAATGGGTGTGTAAGGGTGTGTAGAGGTGTGTAGTGGTGTGTAATAGTGTGAATGGGTGTGTAAGGGTGTGTAGAGGTGTGTAGTGGTGTGTAATAGTGTGAATGGGTGTGTAAGGGTGTGTAGAGGTGTGTAGTGGTGTGTAATAGTGTGAATGGGTGTGTAAGGGTGTGTAGAAGTGTTCAGGAGAGGGTGTGTGGTGTGTTGAGGTGTATAGAGGTGTGTGGTGATGTGTTGTAGCCTATTTGGGTGTTGTGTATAGGTGTGTGGCGTGTGTTGTGGTGTGTAGTAGCATGCATAGGTGGTAGGTGTGTATGGTCATGTGAGTGTGTGAAACTAACACATTTTGCAGCTCACAGCTACACACTAACTCATGAGTAGCACACTTCACATGTATGATAGACAAGTAATTGCTCATAATCACAGTTCCTCATTAGCATTTAGCACTCATTAATAGAATAGATGGAAAGAAAGGTTCACAGATTTATTTGGTATACATTGTATATGAATATTAGTTAACGATACATAATAAGTTGTATTTGGGTCGGTTCAACGGGCCGCTTTTAATTATTCTCTCAAAATAACTATAATAATATATATGCTACATTATAACCTATATTTCTACTGTACATAGAAAATTGAAGTACGGCTGTGATTTCAGTGATCTTATTCAGTCATTAAAATCACATTATAATGATATGCACTTATTGCATGGTCTATGATTAGAAATGCATTATTTTGACTCTGGAGTTCATCTCATTATATAGTTGTTAATGGTGACTCATTCAATGGTTCTGAAATAATGACATTCATGTTCAGAAAGAATTTGGTTTGAATATGTGTATTACTTTATAATGATGACAACCTGCTCCAACTCTTCATTATTATCAGATATATCGCCTGTCTATTCAATACATTGCATTGAACTTATAATTAACAAGTTTCTTTTTAAGTGTTCTTTTGTGTACTCTACTCAGTCAGTTATGGTTGATATTTTAATAATTATATCATACCGTTGGGATAGCAGAGGCACTGAATTGTTCTAACGCGTCCCATCAAACCTCGTGCGAAAGTTCTAATCAATTAAATTCTAACCACTTCCCCCATTCTGCCATGTACACACTCTCTTCCACCCCCGGGGGTAGTGTAAAGTTAGTATGACTCCATACCAACTTTAAATTAACTAATTATGCCTCATCCAAGTTGGAAAGAAAAAATAGAGTTGTTTCACTTGGCCAGTCAGTCGATTGTGAGCATTCATATGGAGGCAAGTAAGGAGATTATTATCTACCTCAATTTGAAGCAAGAACACGGTCAGTCAGCCTTGGAATCTATAGCAGTTTGGTCAAATTCTGAAAGAAGCAGAAAACAATTAACAGCCAAAAATAACAGACAAATTCAATTTCGTATATGTATGAGTTAGAACACGATCTCAAGAATAATACAAATAGATAAGTTTTCATATGAGGTAATTGTTAGACAAATTAATGTGCAATTGACTAATTGGCGATGTAGTTACGAAATAATAAATCATAGGGACTTACAAGTATATACCAATGCATCTGAAAAGAAGGTTTTGACTGAAAAGAATGTTTTAGACTATTCAAAAGATGGCAGCATTTTGAATAACTTTATACATCTCCGACTCTTGCAAGCCGTCATTGAAAGGACTTTGAATAAATTTTATTCGAAAGTTTTTATAAAAATTGCGATATTATACACTGAAAAAATATATGTACTTGTAGAAGGTGCAAGATCTTGACCACAATGCATTTCATTCCGAACATCTCTTTATGTGTATATTCATTGATTTGTTGTTTTTAATAACTAAATATTGAATTTGGCATCTGTAGCTGCCAGTAGGACCGAAAGAGTTAACTTACCTAACTTATCAATCACCATTCTACGTATATATGCTGCACACCGATGAAAATTTGAATTTCTGTTCAGCAAACTTTTAAACTGTCAATTCCATCCAATGTTTGCGTTTTTATAGCTTCCATAGGATCTAAAAATAAGTGAAGTTAAAAGATATATATTCGCAATAAAGAAATGACAATAACTTTCAATTTGCAGCGACCTAAGCAACCAATGGATATTTATTCGTTCTATTCAATTAAGTAAAAATAAGATCTACCAAATTACTCTTATTAAATCTCAGTGATTTTGAAATAGTTTTTGGAAACAGTTGTGCTACATTGATGAAATGTTAGATGAGAGAATTTGCGTGGTGTTTGTTTAGCGTTCTTTGTTCTCTGGTGTTCGTTGGTAGCGGTTTATAAAGCCCAGCTTCTTCCTTAGGAGACAATATTGTCGGATTAAAGCAATCCAATTTAGTTAGAGAGATTGAAGAGTCCTGGAGTCGCGGTGCTCTGACTCTTTGCTCAAGTGATGAAAGTGCTCTTCAATTGGCACACAAAGACCGCCATTAACGTACGGCGGGGCAACGGGTGGAGTCAGGCAAGAACTGGGTAACGGGTGGAGTCAGGCAAGAACTGGGCAACGGGTGGAGTCAGGCAAGAACTGGGCAACGGGTGGAGTCAGGCAAGAACTGGGTAACGGGTGGAGTCAGGCAAGAACTGGGCAACGGGTGGAGTCAGGCAAGAACTGGGCAACGGGTGGAGTCAGGCAAGAACTGGGTAACGGGTGGAGTCAGGCAAGAACTGGGTAACTGGTGGAGTCAGGCAAGAACTGGGTAACGGGTGGAGTCAGGCAAGAACTCGGCAACGGGTGGAGTCAGGCAAGAACTGGGCAACGGGTGGAGTCAGACAAGAACTGGGCAACGGGTGGAGTCAGGTAAGAATTGGTAACGGGTGGAGTCAGTCAAGAACTGGTAGCAGGTGGAGTCAGGTAAGAACTGGTAACAGGTGGAGTCAGTCAAGAACTGGTAGCAGGTGGAGTCAGGCAAGAACTGGTAACAGGTGGAGTCAGGCAAGAACTGGTAACGGGTGGAGTCAGGCAAGAACTGGTAACAGGTGGAGTCAGGCAAGAACTGGTAACGGGCGGAGTCAGGCACGAACTGGCTAACGGGTGGAGTCAGACAAAAACTGGTTACGGGTGAAGTCAGACAAAAACTTGTAACGGGTGGAGTCAGGCACGAACTGGCTAACGGGTGGAGTCAGGCAAGAACTGGGCAACGGGTGGAGTCAGGCAAGAACTGGGTAACGGGTGGAGTCAGGCAAGAACTGGGCAACAGGTGGAGTCAGTCAAGAACTGGTAACGGGTGGAGTCAGGCAAGAACTGGTAACAGGTGGAGTCAGGCACGAACTGGCTAACGGGTGGAGTCAGACAAAAACTGGTTACGGGTGAAGTCAGACAAAAACTTGTAACGGGTGGAGTCAGGCACGAACTGGCTAACGGGTGGAGTCAGGCAAGAACTGGGCAACGGGTGGAGTCAGGCAAGAACTGGGTAACGGGTGGAGTCAGGCAAGAACTGGGCAACAGGTGGAGTCAGTCAAGAACTGGTAACGGGTGGAGTCAGGCAAGAACTGGAAACAGGTGGAGTCAGGCACGAACTGGCTAACGGGTGGAGTCAGACAAAAACTGGTAACGGGTGGAGTCAGGCACGAACTGGCTAACGGGTGGAGTCAGGCACGAACTGGCTAACGGGTGGAGTCAGGCAAGAACTGGCTAACGGTTGGAGTCAGACAAAAACTGGTAACGGGTGGAGTCAGACAAAAACTGGTAACGGGTGGAGTCAGGCAAGAACTGGCTAACGGGTGGAGTCAGTAACAAAACGGATAACGGTAGGAGTCAAATACACAGCGAACAAAGAGTATAGCTAGGAAAAAGAACGAATAACGGGACACAAACCAAGTAGCAGGTTTAGTCAGGCACACAGCAGATAAGAGTGGAGTCAGGCATACAAACAAGAAATAAATAGTATAGACAGTATTTATAACTTACATTGTGCGTGATTGATTTAAAGAAATTAAACATGAATATTGAAGGAATTTGAAAATAATATTGAAGGAAAGACTAATTGTTTATTATATTTTTTTCTCAAAATAGATATTGAACTTCTTGTAATGTTCCAAGAGTCTGTGTAAGTGTTATTTACACAAGCTATATAGAACTCCTTTACAGCTCAATGAAGCAGAAGCTCTATATTCTCCAATCGAACTTAACAGGAAGCTAAATTGAATTGAAGTTACTCGGCATTCGCAGTCGGAATGTAAACCTCTGTAGAATTCACGCAAACCGGAACATTCCATCGCAACAAAAAACTAAACTGAATCTCGTTTCTTGTGAGTTTTTTTCTATCAGAAGAGAATGCATGCAACAGGTTCAGTAGATTTGAGAGATGGTTTGGTGCAGCTTATTGGCTTCTCGGGGGACTGGAGAACAAAGAATTTGCGGCGAGAAATATATTACGCTTTACATGGATTTACTTAGCTACTCGAACTGTTAGTATGATGGTACTATTTCACTATCAAATCGTTTATGCTGATTCGATAGAGACACTAAATAAAAATAAAAAAGAACCAATGCAACAAATTATTGTAAGAATTGTGAGAAAAAAGAGCAATGTCTATTATTAATCTACTGCCTATTAATTAGTATCTATACTTTTTGTTTCATCACGAACAATTATTCACTTCCATAACGCAATCATTTGATTCTGATCTCATATAATTTGATTATCAATTTTATTTTTAAGTAATAGTTTTGCGATAACCATTTCGTACATATGGATTAATTTTCGAAATTCAATTGTTGGAAGAACATATCAACAAAAGATGAATTAATTTTCCGGTTGAATCCCCAATCTTTGAATGCTACTGACATTCTAATCTAACCATTGGACGTGTGTGTCTGTCCGAAAATCAGCTGCAAACTAACTCAATTTGTGGAGTAAAAATGATAACCGAACAAGGATTAAGATTTTGCCCCCACTGCACTCTTCTCCATGGCTGCCGCTGTAATTTGAGCCAGCATTAAAACACCGGAGACTTCCACAGCCAAATGAACTCCGAGAGAAATCTCACTTAGACTAATTCGGAAATGAAATTAAACAGCCTGATTGTCTGGTCCAACTTTTGTACTCGAGCTGAAATGCGCGCAATGAATCTACATTGGAAATGTTCGCTGGGAACTGATTTGCTCGAAAAGAGAATTATTTGGGAATTGGTAACTGCGTATAACATTTTCTAGTCAGTATATCAGAGTAGTGTATCTCTGACACTAGACTGTCAGTGCCGTATGATCTGTCTTTACTTTTAAGTTGTAACTTAATTAGTAGGAAAAAACTAAAAAATATTACTTAATTTGAAGTAACAAGTTTAGAATTGTCAGATTTTAGCCGGTTTTCAAAATTGGAATCATTTTGGCTGATACTTTACCTTTATAAACTGGAGTAGCAGAGTGATTTGCTTCATAAATAAAGTAGTTATTTTGCTGTAGTGGTAACGTAATGATCAACGGTTCGAGTTACGAGTTTGAATATATTCATATTTATTCCTTTTTTACTACATATACGGCTTGAAATTCCTTATTTCTAATCGATATTTGTAACAATAAGAATTCCTTTTTAAAGTCAGGCTTAAGATTTGAATCAAATTTTCATACTTACTTTCTTTGTAATTCTTCTCGATCTGATAAATGAAACTAAACAGATAAAAAAATGAACTGTTAAATGCAAATAAACCCACCAATGAAAATATAATTTAGTCAGCAGTCAGCTATATGCTCAATTAAAAGAATTACTCGCACGAGGCAACTTTCTTAAAATGAATAGGAGGCCAGTAACTATTCGAACGAATGAAATAATTCAATAGGTCGAAGACTTACGAACTTATTCAGGGATTTAGAATTTGTGAATAGGTGAGAGTATGTATTCAGTAATGGAGTCGCCTGTGACTTAGACCACAGCATGAAAGGATATCCATTCTAGAAGGTGTGTGGTAGTATTAGATGCTTTCAACTCTATTTACTTTAATACCCAGCCTTGGATTTCAAGAGATAGAATGACTTGCATACATAATATCAAATAGAAAATAGTCGTAACAGTATCAGGTAAGAGCTCTTATGCCGTTATATGTTTATGTCATCACTCTTCCAACTTGTTTTGGTAGCTGACTTCCTTCTGATTTATTCTATTTTGACTGAGGATGTATTTTGACGGTGGTTGTAATAAATCTCCCATATCCTTTGAATGTGTCACCTTTCTATCCCTGTACCATCAGTCACAGAGATGATTGGACCATTGGTCGCAGAGCTACACTTCTAGAGGACTGACTATTGTAATCATCAAATAATGTAGTACTCTCAAATTACATTAATATATTTGTATTTAAACAGCATGTTGTATTTATTGATGATGTATTTTAAATGCTGATAGTCCGCAATCTATGAGAGAAAAATAGAAACTTTAAGCTGCTTATCAATATATATATATTATAATTTGGAGCACCAATACCTAGCAGTGGTATTTACAGTAAAGATTTAAATGGCAATGAAGATGATTAATGGTAGGTATTGTACCATTGGCAGTAAAGTAATGGTAGGTATTTGTACCATTGGCAGTAAAGTAATGGTAGGTATTTGAACCATTGGCAGTAAAGTAATGGTAGGTATTTGTAGCATTGGCAGTAAAGTAATGGTAGGTATTTGTACCATTGGCAGTAAAGTAATGGTAGGTATTTGTACCATTGGCAGTAAAGTAATGGTAGGTATTAATACTATTGGCAGTAAAGTAATGGTAGGTATTAATACCATAGGCAGTAAAGTAATGGTAGGTATTAATACCTTAGGCAGTAAAGTAATGGTAGGTATTAATACCATAGGCAGTAAAGTAATGGTAGGTATTAATACCTTAGGCAGTAAAGTAATGGTAGGTATTAATACCATAGGCAGTAAAGTAATGGTAGGTATTAATACCTTAGGCAGTAAAGTAATGGTAGGTATTAATACCATAGGCAGTAAAGTAATGGTAGGTATTAATACCATAGGCAGTAAAGTAATGGTAGGTATTAATACCTTAGGCAGTAAAGTAATGGTAGGTATTAATACCTATTCAGTAAAGTAATGGTAGGTATTAATACCATAGGCAGTAAAGTAATGGTAGGTATTAATACCATAG
Source organism: Caprella mutica (assembly GCA_947561585.1). Taxonomy (NCBI): domain Eukaryota; kingdom Metazoa; phylum Arthropoda; class Malacostraca; order Amphipoda; family Caprellidae; genus Caprella; species Caprella mutica. Next base: position 110,520 of record CANNZV010000100.1, read on the forward strand.
GCAGTAAAGTAATGGTAGGTATTAATACCTCAGGCAATACCCATAGCAGCATTTACTCTGAGTTTCATGCAGGTAGTATAGAGGTAAATAAATCATATTCTACCTGCTATTGACAGATCTAAATAAATGGAACACCCCATTGTGTTTTATTTGCTTTAGCTTATACTGTACTAGGATATCTGTCATTGGAAATATTACCTTCTATAGTCATCAAATGGATAGACCATTGTAAAATACAGAATGAATAGAAAAGTTGAAAAATAGTTTTTAATTCAGTGATGTTTGGGTTATTAAAAAGCATTCCAAAACCAGTAAAAAAATAATGCGCATCAATAATAACAACATTGAATTATCTGCATTCAACACACCTGTGTGTGTTAAATTGACTCCAATGCACATCAATTGATTAATATGGAAGGACGCTGTACCACTTCTCATAATAAATTCAAACTTTTGATTGTTTTCTATTAAAACTTTAGAAGGGTGGCATGTATACGCGAAGCCCCTGAGATTTGATAAATTATAGCCAGGCTATATTGCATTGCCAAACTCATGAAATATGCACTGTGTCAACCCAAAGCGATGCAATTCATTACATATGCATTTGCATTCCTATCAATTTCAATGCACAAATATCAATATAGTGTATATCTCAAATAAATAAAAAATCAGTCTAACTGCAATGTTTATTATTTCATGTAAAATAGTATATTTTTTTCTTTTGAAATAAAATTGGGAATATATTAAGTCATTCAGATATTATGATGCAGCTAAATAATGCAAATAGCTTGCTTTGGAGTTCGCTTAAATATAATACAATTCGTCGTTCCAAGTGATGATATGAATAATTCCGTATGTACGGTGTATATTTTATTTATTCATGAGTTGCAGCATATCAGAACTAGGTAAACATTTCTGATTTGGAAGAAAATAGAAATGTGAAATGAAACAAATATACCAATAATAATATCATCATGAATTGGCAATCAGCAAATGAGTTGCATGAAGATAATACCAATTAAATATTAATAATGTAAAATATCTTTAGTATTTTCTAATTAGCAGATACGTTTAGAAATGTACTTCTCTGTATTCTTTGTAATCTGTTTCACCGAGCAAACTCCTTCAGTATGTATCAAAGTGAATGGTATTTAGACTCGTTAGCTGATCTTTTCGTATGTCCATTCAATACGTCTCAGGATAAATTCAAACAATTAATCCACTATAAAAGTTAGTCAATTAACGTGGGATTAGAAATGGAGATTGGAATTAGAGGATAAAACTGGTGCTAAAATACACTCCTGATGTTACTCCATTGCTTTGTTGCTATTGGCAGAGATAATGATTCTACAGACAATGTGAGAAACTGAGAATAAGATCACTTATTTACTTTACCATTCATTGTCTCGCCAAATGAAGAAGGTATAATTCCCATCTTAATTGGTATAAATCGATCCATCACATTAATTGTTAGCTCTTCTGTAATTTTTTAGTATAATTCTGTATTTTTGTAATTAAATAGTGTAAGTTTAAACTCCATGAAGGTGCTTTCACTGCTACGCAAAGTGTAAGCCATTTCTTAGAGACATTCTTCGCTATCTCATTTCGACAGAGAAGTTACCATCCTGACTCTGTGTTTGCCCCAAAAGTTCATTCTCCGAGTTTCATCCTCTCTCCAGAATCTTTCCTCTTTCTTTTGTGTATTTGTACTTTCTAAATATGGAGCATAAAGAGTACTGCCTTTCATGAATACGCAGCTATTTACTTCTCTACACAAAAAGGATCCTCAATTTATATGTATCTTGGAAAAGATACTTCCAGAACTCATCCTTAGGCATCTTTGGTAGTCGCTCAATCACCATTTGAGCGGTGACTTTTTATGCTAAAATGCCGCGTAGATAAAGTATGGACTGTGGAGATATCTGCGTCAAAAGTTGCTTCGACTTTTCAGCGGAGTGCTCCCTCGAGTCATTTTGACTTGGCTTTATTTTAGAATGGAGTTACATATTAACCAACCGTCCGAAAAACTTTTTTCCTGAATCTTTTCTTTTGGTTATTCATCATTGAATGGGATTGTATACAACAAGAGTTTGTTAAAAGTAACGTTGCGGTCATTTCCAGATTAGATTTTAATCAGGCAAATGTGTTGTTTGTGAACAAATCTTTTCTGTGCATAGAAGTTGCTACCTGTGGCTCTTTGTTGTTGCTGGAGAATAACGACACATGCTTAAGAATTGGTTAGGAAAAACTTACCGGGGGGATGCATGTACCAATTTAATTAATATTATGTTGTATAGAATTTCAATTTAACAGTGTCAGTTTTTCGATTATAGCTGAGTAATATATACTTGCATACAAAAGTTCTCTTTGTCATTTGATTTTTTTTTTCTGGATAATTTAAGGCAATTATTATTCTTCTTTTCAATTTAAATTATTTCTCACGTTTTTTTCGTTTACAAACTGAATCCTATAGGATCAGTTGATATTTATCTGTGGTATAATAGACATTCATGTACTCACAATAACCAAGGCGAGTAAATTATACTGTTAAAGGCTTTGAATTGGTGCAATACATTGCAACATTAATTTGTTGATAATCTCATTTAATTTGAACATTATGTGGATAGAATATGCTTCCATGGAGAGAACTGAAGGAATAAGAGATAGTCTTAAGCCACATTGTTTCACCTGGGCCATCTGCTTCCTATAAGAATTTAGTAAATCTCAGGAAGTAGCCCCGTAAAAGCAATATACGATGTTACTACACCCTGTTCTCAGTGGAGGAGAGCTTCAAGTATAGCCGTGTGTTTATTTGGCGTGCGATAGAGCTGCCTATGAAGCAATTCACAGGGGTCTTGAATGGTGCTATAAAGAATGTTTCGACATTCAAAGATACTCTCATGTTGAGTAATATTGCAGAGAGCGCCATCTTATTTTGATGAAAAGAGGCGCTAATGAAGGGCCTGTAAGAAGGAGTAGATTGGTACTGCTGAGGAGAAGTGAAGAGAACCACTGAAGAACAGTACAGAAGAGTATCAGTGAAGAGTAGCAGAGAATATTCGCAATGAAAAGGAACAACAAAGTTGAAAGCATTATTATTGGAAAATGAGCAGGTGGCAGAATTGCAGGTGGTAAATTTGCAGGTGGCAACAATGCAGGTGGTAGCGTTGTAGGTGGCAGAAGTGTAGTTGGTAGCATTGCAGGTGGCAGTAGTTCACCTACATCATTGCAGATGGCAGCATTGCAGGTGGCAGCAGTATAAGAGACAGCAATACAGGTGACAGCATTGCAGGTGGCAGCAGTACAGGTGGCAGCAGTACAGGTGGCAGCAGTACAGGTAACAGCAGTGCAGGTAACAGCAGTATAGGTGACAGCAGTACAGGTGACAGCATTGCAGGTGGCAGTAGTTCACCTACATCATTGCAGATGGCAGCATTGCAGGTGGCAGCAGTACAGGTAACAGCAGTACAGGTAACAGCAGTATAGGTGACAGCAGTACAGGTGACAGCAGTGCAGGTGGCAGCAGTACAGGTGGCAGCAGTACAGGTAACAGCATTGCAGGTGGCAGCAGTACTTCGTTCCCATTCTTTGATTATTCTGTCACTCTGTCTTTAGAGGCAGGACAAAATTCTCTATTTTTGACATTTGTAACCTGTCAATTATTATTCGTCCATTTGACGCGCTCGGTTCGAATAAAGGAAAAGAAAATATTCGATTGGAAGCGACAAGCTGTGGCAAGAAGATTGATGTGGAGGGGGAAACGTGTGCTCTGAATATAATAGTAAAAACACTACCTTGATTCATGTGAATAATGTTTATTTCTTTAAAAAATATCTCACAAAGTTAATTAAAATAATTTCAGTAGAAAAGTAAGAAAATAATAACCGAATTCAAAGTGTATTTTAAATCAGATGATATTCCATTTACAACTTTACCTTTCAATATCTCAGAGTGACTGGAATATACAGAGAAGATAATTTATCAAATACATCTATACAACTCCCTTCAATGTATTTATGTTGGTACACTCATTTATTCATCTATTTCATGGAGAGACAAAAAACAAAGCATCAGCAGCAGATGAATAATTCCTCGATTGAAAGAGATCAAAGCAAAGCCATGCCATCAAAAGTGTCTTCCTCGGGAGATGTGAGCGCAGATCTGACACAAGTCAAAACAACTTGATATTTTAAGCAGAGGATATCTGCAGCCTTAACTTGATTTCAGAAATGGATTCCACTTGTTTCGATGCGACTTTATATTGAGATGAACAATCTTTGGACTGATAGGGACTTAGAGAGTTAGGATATTAATTAATATTAGGGGGCGCAGAGTGATAAATATAATATACTAAAATGAAGAATGATTGAAATACAAAGATAGATTTGAAATCTAATATTCAAAGGAAATTCCAACAATAACCAAACAGCTGTTTGTAAAGTATTTTAAACTTCAATATAATGACATTGAATTAATGATTGATCGTTACTTGAATTTATTATTTATTATTCTCCATCAAATACTCTGATAGTAATTAGTTAACATAAGATGCATAATTATGTTGTTCAGTGTGTTTCTCCATTTTGGTCCAATCTCGAGCGCTTCTTTGTGCAATCTTTTGTAGCTCAACTGAGCGTACAATTGGGCAATGAGGCAATGGTCCACCACTCGTCCATTCTTGCAAACCAGACCAGATTCTCCCGACCCGTTGATGAGGAGCTCCAATTTTCAAAGACTCGCTAAATTTGACAAACTGACCGTGAAATTGATTGAATCGAAGCAGTTTGATTTTTATAAATGCAGGGCAAGTTTGTTGCACCTTCATCTTTTAATTCAATTAGTGATAAATAATTCATTGCAAAATCATCCATTTCATTCTCTGCTTTTGGATTTACTTGATCCTGTGATGAATGTGTTTCAGTCATCACCAATCTCAAATGCACTTCATTCGACTGCATCAGGATTTAAACTATCAATTATTTCATTATTCATAAATTACATCGAAAATGATTGCACTGAAGAGAATTTTCCAGAACTCATTATTCTTATATATAATGGAGGTCAATAATTTGAACGGTCAATATAATAATTATGTATTCATAAATTAGGAACATTTAATTGATTGATGAAAGCTTAAAAATAACTTAAAGAAGAATAATTCGAACGAAGAAAAAATGGGTAACATTGTTATATTTATATCCATAACAATTACATTATAATAACTGGATAAAGATTTTCTTAGAATAGGAATATACTGAATGATAGTATCTAAAATATAGATGTTTTACATGTTTGCACTAATAATTAAATACTTCAAAGTAACCTAAGTTACTAAGAGAATAAATAATAGAGAGTAACTAACAATCAATATTCGTCTTTTCAAATTAATTGTAGCATTTAATTTTCAAGTGAATTATTTTTAATAAAAAAAAAAGATAAGCATTAATTAATTGACTATGTAAAGAAATATTTGAGCTGAAACATTTGTTATATTAGATCCGATAGATGGCGTTGCCAACATTATTATATTCTGAAGAGATGACATTTTATTTGCATTAACATTCACAAAATAGCTGCTTATCTTCGTAAATACTAAATAGCTAATAGTATACTAATTATCAAACTTTTTCCCGAATTATAATTATGAACATCACACGTAACATTTATATAACTGCAAAAAAGATTTCAACTAAAAGTTGTATAAAAGTTGTACGATTTGTCACTATAGAGCACTTTATCAAATTAAATTAAATTTTCTTTAATAATCATATAATTTAGATGAACAAAATGATGCATGATTAAGTAGGATGATTCTATTTAAAAAATATTTGATTTTTAAATAGAATGTCTCTACTCCTAACAATTTATTTTAAGGACATACGAACAAACACAAACACTAAAACATACGAACAAACACAAACACTAAAACATACGAACAAACACAAACACTAAAACATACGAACAAACACAAACACTAAAACATACGAACAAACACAAACACTAAAACATACGAACAAACACAAACACGAAAACATACGAACAAACACAAACACTAAAACATACGAACAAACACAAACACTAAAACATACGAACAAACACAAACACGAAAACATACGAACAAACACAAACACTAAAACATACGAACAAACACAAACACTAAAACATACGAACAAACACAAACACTAAAACATACGAACAAACACAAACACTAAAACATACGAACAAACACAAACACTAAAACATACGAACAAACACAAACACTAAAACATACGAACAAACACAAACACGAAAACATACGAACAAACACAAACACTAAAACATACGAACAAACACTAACACTAAAACATACGAACAAACACTAACACTAAAACATACGAACAAACACAAACACTAAAACATACGAACAAACACAAACACTAAAACATACGAACAAACACAAACACTAAAACATACGAACAAACACAAACACTAAAACATACGAACAAACACAAACACTAAAACATACGAACAAACACAAACACTAAAACATACGAACAAACACAAACACTAAAACATACGAACAAACACAAACACTAAAACATACGAACAAACACAAACACTAAAACATACGAACAAACACAAACACTAAAACCTACGAACAAACACAAACACTAAAACATACGAACAAACACAAACACTAAAACATACGAACAAACACAAACACTAAAACCTACGAACAAACACAAACACTAAAACATACGAACAAACACAAACACTAAAACATACGAACAAACACAAACACTAAAACATACGAGCAAACACAAACACTAAAACATACAAGCAAACACAAAAAATAAAACATACGAACAAACACAAACACTAAAACATACGAACAAACACAAACACTAAAACATACGAACAAACACAAACACTAAAACATACGAACAAACACAAACACTAAAACATACGAACAAACACAAACACTAAAACATACGAACAAACACAAACACTAAAACATACGAACAAACACAAACACTAAAACATACGAACAAACACAAACACTAAAACATACGAACAAACACAAACACGAAAACATACGAACAAACACAAACACTAAAACATACGAACAAACACAAACCCTAAAACATACGAACAAACACTAACACTAAAACATACGAACAAACACAAACACTAAAAAATACGAACAAACACAAACACTAAAACATACGAACAAACACAAACACTAAAACATACGAACAAACACAAACACTAAAACATACGAACAAACACAAACACGAAAACATACGAACAAACACAAACACTAAAACATACGAACAAACACAAACACTAAAACATACGAACAAACACAAACACTAAAACATACGAACAAACACAAACACTAAAACCTACGAACAAACACAAACACTAAAACATACGAACAAACACAAACACTAAAACATACGAACAAACACAAACACTAAAACCTACGAACAAACACAAACACTAAAACATACGAACAAACACAAACACTAAAACATACGAACAAACACAAACACTAAAACATACGAGCAAACACAAACACTAAAACATACAAACAAACACAAAAAATAAAACATACGAACAAACACAAACACTAAAACATACGAACAAACACAAACACTAAAACATACAAACAAACACAAACACTAAAACATACGAACAAACACAAACACTAAAACATACGAACAAACACAAACACTGAAACATACGAACAAACACAAACACTAAAACATACGAACAAACACAAACACTAAAACATACGAACAAACACAAACACTAAAACATACGAACAAACACAAACACTAAAACATACGAACAAACACAAACACTAAAACATACGAACAAACACTAACACTAAAACATACGAACAAACACTAACACTAAAACATACGAACAAACACAAACACTAAAACATACGAACAAACACAAACACTAAAACATACGAACAAACACTAACACTAAAACATACGAACAAACACAAACACTAAAACATACGAACAAACACAAACACTAAAACATACGAGCAAACACAAACACTGAAACATACGAACAAACACAAACACTAAAACATACGAACAAACACAAACACTAAAACATACGAACAAACACAAACACTAAAACATACGAACAAACACAAACACTAAAACATACGAACAAACACAAACACTAAAACATACGAACAAACACAAACACTAAAACATACGAACAAACACAAACACTGAAACATACGAACAAACACTAACACTAAAACATACGAACAAACACAAACACTAAAACATACGAACAAACACAAACACTAAAACATACGAGCAAACACAAACACTGAAACATACGAACAAACACAAACACTAAAACATACGAACAAACACAAACACTAAAACATACGAACAAACACAAACACTAAAACATACGAACAAACACAAACACTAAAACATACGAACAAACACAAACACTAAAACATACGAACAAACACAAACACTAAACATACGAACAAACACAAACACTAAAACATACGAACAAACACAAACACTAAAACATACGAACAAACACAAACACTGAAACATACGAACAAACACAAACACTAAAACATACGAACAAACACAAACACTAAAACATACGAACAAACACAAACACTAAAACATACGAACAAACACAAACACTAAAACATACGAACAAACACAAACACTAAAACATACGAACAAACACAAACACTAAAACATACGAACAAACACAAACACGAAAACATACGAACAAACACAAACACTAAAACATACGAACAAACACAAACACGAAAACATACGAACAAACACAAACACTAAAACATACGAACAAACACAAACACTAAAACATACGAACAAACACAAACACTAAAACATACGAACAAACACAAACACTAAAACATACGAACAAACACAAACACTAAAACATACGAACAAACACAAACACTAAAACATACGAACAAACACAAACACTAAAACATACGAACAAACACAAACACTAAAACATACGAACAAACACAAACACTAAAACATACGAACAAACACAAACACTAAAACATACGAGCAAACACAAACACTAAAACATACAAACAAACACAAAAAATAAAACATACGAACAAACACAAACACTAAAACATACGAACAAACACAAACACTAAAACATACGAACAAACACAAACACTAAAACATACGAACAAACACAAACACTAAAACATACGAACAAACACAAACACTGAAACATACGAACAAACACAAACACTAAAACATACGAACAAACACAAACACTAAAACATACGAACAAACACAAACACTAAAACATACGAACAAACACTAACACTAAAACATACGAACAAACACAAACACTAAAACATACGAACAAACACTAACACTAAAACATACGAACAAACACTAACACTAAAACATACGAACAAACACAAACACTAAAACATACGAACAAACACAAACACTAAAACATACGAACAAACACTAACACTAAAACATACGAACAAACACAAACACTAAAACATACGAACAAACACAAACACTAAAACATACGAACAAACACAAACACTAAAACATACGAACAAACACAAACACTAAAACATATGAACAAACACAAACACTAAAACATACGAACAAACACAAACACTGAAACATACGAACAAACACAAACACTAAAACATACGAACAAACACAAACACTGAAACATACGAACAAACACTAACACTAAAACATACGAACAAACACAAACACTAAAACATACGAACAAACACAAACACTAAAACATACGAGCAAACACAAACACTGAAACATACGAACAAACACAAACACTAAAACATACGAACAAACACAAACACTAAAACATACGAACAAACACAAACACTAAAACATACGAACAAACACAAACACTAAAACATACGAACAAACACAAACACTAAAACATACGAACAAACACAAACACTAAACATACAAACAAACACAAACACTATAACATACGAACAAACACAAACACTAAAACATACGAACAAACACAAACACTGAAACATACGAACAAACACAAACACTAAAACATACGAACAAACACAAACACTAAAACATACGAACAAACACAAACACTAAAACATACGAACAAACACAAACACTAAAACATACGAACAAACACAAACACTAAAACATACGAACAAACACAAACACTAAAACATACGAACAAACACAAACACTAAACATACAAACAAACACAAACACTATAACATACGAACAAACACAAACACTAAAACATACGAACAAACACAAACACTGAAACATACGAACAGACACAAACACTAAAACATACGAACAAACACAAACACTAAAACATACGAACAAACACAAACACTAAAACATACGAACAAACACAAACACTAAAACATACGAACAAACACAAACACTAAAACATACGAACAAACACTAACACTAAAACATACGAACAAACACTAACACTAAAACATACGAACAAACACAAACACTAAAACATACGAGCAAACACAAACACTAAAACATACGAGCAAACACTGTAGAAGAGTGTGGACATACTTACTGTCAAAGTGAAAACGTTTTTACGCATTTCATTCTTTCAAACTGTCTTGTTATTGATATTCTTCAAAAATTCTACCATTTTATGAACATATTACCTAGATAGTTTCACCTATAACTATATTATAGGTGACAATTTAATGCACTATCAAAGAAAAGAGTCTTCACATGAGGTCAATTTCTCAAATCACAGTTTTCTAATTTTCTATAATTCTACACTTGCATGAAAATCTTACAAATTTGTCATCGTGTACCTTGACCAATTTTAAAATATATTCAAGTATTATAATTAGGAATGTTTATCTTTTGGAATTGTGAAATTAATAAACTGCGAAAAAAACTTCACATATACATTTTTCTTTGACTGTGATTATTTTCGGTGATATCCAACATGTTAAGAAACACGACAAATATCGTGTTTCTGCAAACACCAAAAACACAAACACATCGATTGAAGAAAGAATAAAAGTATAAAAGTTTTTGATAAAGAGAATCTATCCAGAAAAATCAATATATTATTTAAGAGTAAATTTCTCACTACAAATTATAAATTGGAATTGTAATGTACTTTTTAAATATCCTGTTAAATGCTTTCAAGTATACTTCACTATATTTATACATATTCATCTATTGTTATAAATATAACAAGATGAAATAATTGGGCTATTGTACGTTCCTGATATTACTAGTTGATTTGTTTGTTCTTAATATTGTTATTTGTCATCAAGTTTGTCATCAAATTTGTGTAGTATCCTCTTAGAAGAAAGGGCCAACAATTACTCAAAGTCTATCGATAATCGATCATTTCAAGTAGATAAATTCTCGATAATTTTGAAAAGGAAGAAAATAAGAATTTAATCGATAATTCAATATTTTGAGATCATTTTTCATGTTGTTGTTGTTGCATACACAATTACGTGTATCTATTGCTGTAAAATAGCGAGAAGGATATACAGGGATAGTTCTCTTTTAGCGTCTGTAAATTATTCAGCGATGGAGAAAAAGTGACCTTTGAAATCACTGGCGTTCTATTTCACTACACTGGCGATAAATTTCAATTGCATCCCCTCCAATAAACACGTCTTATCCCTGGTGTCTTTATTATTGTATTTGTTGTTAGAAAATGATCCTGTTTTAGAATGGGAGTAGAGTGAGAGATCCGCGCAAATAAGGTAATCTAGGTAACAAAATACAAAGCTCGGTAGTGCAAATGGCAGCTGTACATCAGCCGAATGCTGTACAACTTGTCTTTGCAGCAGAGCTGATTGGGTGTGAGAAGAAACTGAGCATGCAGTGTGTTGTGGAGGCAGAGATTGTGATGATGAAAAGCAGTAAGGGTCTTTGACCTATGGAATAATATGCAATGTGGAGCTAAACAAGAAAGTAAAGTATCACTATTGCGGTAAGAAGGTTTGTGAATTATATACAATGCTATATAAGAATGAAAATAGAACAGAAAAGTTTATTTATTCATGTATCTGGAGTATGGAAATGACTGTAAAGGAGTTATTGCGTGAATAGATACTAAGATACTATCGGTGGTGACTGTTTAGAGACTATGTGAGTGATATTAATACCATATATAGATATATGGTATAATGCAAGAAGATTATGGTTGGTTACTGTGTGCCTATTAATGCTGGTGGCGAATAATATAATTTTTTCTTCTGAAATGTTGAAGAACAGTTTATGAAAAAAATATAAAAAAGTAAACAATCTTAATAAACAACAACCTCGAAAACTACATTACATTCCACTAAATAATAAATAGCAGGAAATAACTCTATTTTTAGCTCAGTACGATGCATTAATGTTATGAAATATGAAGGGCCAGTTCACGCAATGTACCCAGACCATTTGCTCCAAGTGATAGCTATATTATTCATCTGGTAATGAGGAAGTCTTGGGTTCTATTCATCGCTGCTGCTGGTAATAATTTGCCATGTGAACATAGAGCAGTCCATTCAGCAGGCACACCAGCGCACCATCCGTCATCAAGTTCTTTCGATGCGTTCTGTGCACTCAAGACATTTCAAATTAACTTGGCACTGCCTAGTTGGTTGGTTTTTGCATTCACCCTTGCAGATTGCGATCATTATTTATGAGTGGAAGGAGAAGCAATCTCTGGAGCTATTATGCACGTACAAATGATCCTCTGAATGGCAGAATAGATAAGGCTTTCATTACCAAAAGTAAATAGAGACGCTTGTTTTTATATTCTCTCTTGAATCTGCGGCTAAAAATCGAGATGAAATGTCCCATGTTTGTGCTATGAGATGGACCAAATGGAGATAGAACACAGAACATTTTATAATGATTTATTGCCATCGAAGTACAAAGGTGTCAACTACTAACTATAGGTACAGGTTTTCTTAGTTACTTTAGTTATATTTATTTTACATTATTTTATACCTTTATTTCAGTTAGATTTCCAAGAAATTTAAGTTCAAAACAATATTGCAAAATAGGTAAAATTATACATAGTAACCAGAATAATTACTATAAATTTCACTATGTTTTACTAGAGAAATAAAGTGTCATGATTGTTAAGAACAGCATTATTCTAAAGTGAAATTTGAAATAATTGTAAGATACTTATTATATTGATATATTTTTTAGATAGGTTTTGTACAATTTAAATACACCAAACGTCGCTGCACTTGATTATGATTATATTTAAATATTTTTATACGTTTTCAGACAACACAAAAGAGTAATTATGTTATTAACTTCATTATTTTACTTTCTACCTGACTTTCATCACAATACTAAATAGGTGGGATTTGCAAGTGAAGATATTTCATCATGTTTGTTTATTCGGAAAAGAACTACTCTAACGCGAGTGTGCAAGTGAAGATACACCAACTACAACACTGTAATAGACGCCTTGTTTGAAAACCTATGTTTTTTAATGTCTTTAGAAAATTATTATTAATATGTCCTGTGAAAGAACTTGATGTATAACAGTAAGGAATTTTGTTTGAAAAGAGTAGTATGAAAAGTTTGAAAACGAGATACCTTTTGTAATCGATAGTAAATTATGGACCAATCTAGTGAATATAATAAAAATAATTGCAGGATTCATTCAGTTTGTTTCTTGAATCAACTTGTCTGTGAATTGATAAACTGTTTAATTTAGCACTTTAGTAATTGCTAACTAGCTATATTGCTAGCTATTTAGATACTAATAAACCATGCAGTAGAGCACGCAGAATAGCATTGCTTTGACGCCAACACTCTCCTATGAATGACTTTGATATCGGATAGTTAGATCATCATTTGATTATAACACTTTCTTTTATCTTAGAGTCCATGTAACAGTTGCCTATAGCTAATTGAAAAAGGCATTCATTATGTAAATGTAAAATGTGATATTCAAAATTGGCTGATAATTATCATCTTTGGAAAATATACTGGTCTACGTAATATGAGTTCATGGAGTGTGATTTTTTTGAATTGAACATTTCTAGATGTTTAAAATAGACTATTTGTATTCTATGTAAACTATATTCCTATTTTGTTAAATAAAGTATTTGAAGGTAATCATTGAAATTTGTAGTTATTTTGGAATTTAGTACGATCAAACTCCTCTATAATGAACTCCTGTATAGTGAACCTTTCTGATTATAGTAGAATCGTGTGTCTGTACATAGTGAACATATTTAGCTCAGTCTGCCACAATTGACCGCAAGTTTTCTATGCATCGCTATAGGAATAGAAAATTAGGTGTATTATATGAAACAGGAGTTCTACCAGTGCAGCTCCTCTATAATGAAGTCATGTGTATAGTGAACCATCCTGATTCTTAGAGTTCTGAGAAATAAAAAAACTCTGTATGTATTGTGAATCTATTTTAAAAAGAAAGAAAATATTTTGTATAGTCGGCCATTGAAAGGCCTCTTTTCTATTCATCTCTTAAGTCCTCTATAGTAGAGTAAACTCTCTATAGTGAACTAGTTAGAGTTCACTTTAGAGGAACTCTACTGTAGTAATAGATTGTCCTAGGCTAGGAATCCAACACATGATGTATAGGGTCGCACGGGGTATCACTGCGCATACCCTTTTTATGGGGTATCACTGCGCATACTCTTTTTATGGGGTTTCACTACGCATACTCTTTTTATGGACTTATAATTTTAAAATTATAATCTTTTCTCCCATAAACATCATGAAGCACCATTATCCTATTAGTATTTCTAGAGCTAAGTCGCGATATATGTAGAGCTCTCAGAACGATCTGAAAAAATTTACGCTGGTGATTTTTAAATCCCACAAACTCTCCAATAACTCTTTTACCAAGATTTGTAGATTTCATATTGTTTCAACATGTTAGCACAAACAATAACAGTTACATTATGTCAAATTTTCAACTTCTCAGTTTTAACTGTTTTCCCGCCGCAACCGTGTTCAGTGATACCCCAAATAATTTATAGGTAGAGGGGTATCACTGCGCATCATTATTAATAACAATATCTGCTTGTAAATATTTATAAAAAATATGATTTTTTAGCTCTTAATAAAGGCATAAATATTGAATAAGGTGTTATTCAATTATAAATTTGATTAACAATAAACTTACGATTATAGTAGCTATACAACTTGATGTAGGGGTATTAAAATAGGGAAAGTGGGTATTTAGGGGTTTCGAATTAAATATTGATTAACAACAAACGTACGATCGTATTATATTTCTTGATATGAGTAGTTAACTAATTACGTAAAATTTAAATGTTAAATTTGTTGCAGATTTATTAAATATGTGTCTAAAAAGTAAGGGACAAGTAGATTGGGGAGAGGGCATGTAGCGAGGGAAGCACAGACGTTTAGCTGAGGGGGGAGGAGGATTTATATATGGGAGAGGGGAAATAGATGGGGGAGAGAGGGAAGTAGATGGAGAAGAGAGGGATTTAGATGGAAAGAGAGGGAAATTTCAATGAAGAGAGAGTGTGATTAAAATGGTAGGAGAGGGGGATTTAGATGGGAAGAGAGGGGGATTAAGATGGGAGGAGAGGGATATTTATATGGGGAAAGAAGGGGGTGTAGATAGGGGGGAGGAGGGGCATCAAAATGGGGACAGGAGGTATTCAGGTAAGGGAGAGAAGTGCTGTATTTATTCAATGCGCAGTAATACCCCTTCATGTACGCAGTGATACCCCGATGCAGTCACTAAAAGTTACGCACAAAAAATTGCCAATAAATGTTTCATTTATTTAACTATTATTTCGAAACTAATTGAGAACCATCCTCATTCATGACCATTTCATCACGAGAAAAAGAGTTTCTTTAGTACCTTTATTTTTTGTGTAAATACAGAGTTTGCGGGACTGTGCGCAGTGATACCCCGTCCAACCCTACTTGGACTTAAGATACCATCTTTTTGTTAGATAATTAGTAAGTATCCTCTATGAATCAGATTCTATTCCAATTTAAAATTCTTCTGATTTTAAACTAATAAAAGTTTTGTTTAATTTCAGTGAAGTTAGGTAAAATTGTAGACCTTTTACTTTAAATATTGAAGTCAGAGGCAAATGAAAAGAGTAAGGAAAGTTTTCTGATATAAAATTTATAATTAATTAAACAATTCATCAGCCAATATCTTATAAAAGGTCGTAACCAAATATAAATTAATAGTTAGTTAGTTAGTTACCTAGTTAGTTAGTTAGTTAGTTAGTTAGTTAGTTAGTTAGTTAGTAAGTTAGTTAGTTAGTTAGTTAGCTAGTTAGTTAGTTAGTTATCGGTGTTTGGTTTAAGTTAATTATATTAGATAATCTTAATTTTTTTTAATTAATTAGGTTTTATTTAGATTCTAAAGTTTAGGTTTTCATTATTTACTACCTTTTATTTTGTTTTTCATGTTTAAATTTATTATTACTGAGACACAGAACACTTGTTTACCCAGTGGCTAACCATGCACTACATAAAGTGTCATTGAAAATACTAGAATGTCAACTCGTCATGTTAATTTTAACAATATTTATTATGATATAGATTCAACATATTATATATATATTATTAATATTTTACTTGAAATAGATGCACATAATTGACATACAAGTGGGTTGGTACTTATTGTAAAATACATAACTTTGGTCTGACGAGATGATTCCAAGTGAAAAAATATTCTTCAGTAAAGAATAACTACCAAAGAATGAGGGCATTTCAAAGAATTACTTATTAGAATGGTTGAAATGGTAGTGAACTCTTGGAACCAAATTTAATGTAGGTACAAAACCTTATAAAGATCTTTTAATTAATATTTTTTCTGCTTCTTTTACCAAGATGACTCAACACATGAATAAGATAAAATGTAATCATAAATCTGAATAATTTATTTAAGTTTTCCTAAGATAAATAGAATGCATACATCCTAGCCATATATTGTGATACTATACATTTTCACCATTTTCATTATCCAAAATTCTAACTGTAAATTCTCTCTGTTAATTAATCTATTTGTTCATATTGTATTAGCTGTTAAATGTTTAAAAAAATCTTTAATTTTCATTTTATGATTCTCTAAAAGTCTAAAACCTCATAAAAATATTTCCATAGCTAGAAAGACCTCAAATTAACTTGCTGTTTAATGTGTTTTATAATATGTTAAAGTAGTGTAAGTACACAATAGCCGATATGACACAATAGCCGATAGCAAGTCACAAAAAGATGTTCTGTTTTCGATAGGAAGTGGCTAGGAAGTACCTTTGGTATTTACCCTACCTACATATTGCATCTAAATGGGGAACATTCAAATGAAAAATCCCTAGATTATTTTGAAGGAACGAGGTAGATGAAGATGTTCTCTAATAACAAGTAATGCAATACAATGTTATATTCTACACATGCTTACACAATAATAAATTCAGTGGAGTTGAATATATTTCAGAAATGTTGTTAAATTCTTCATGAAGCAAATAGCATTCAACCTCCTTCTCATGCCTGCAAAAAGAACATGCTGTGTCTTATTGTAAGAAGCTTCATGTCCTCTTTAAGTACTTCTGTTACATGAACACTCAAATATTTAACACCACAATATCTTAATTATTATTATTGATGCACTACATCACATACCATTTATAACATAGCATATCTACGTGAACTACATCACATACCATCTATAACATAGCATACGTATATGTACTACATCTAATATGTTCTACATCACATATGTACTACATCACATATTCATATAAAGTACATATGTACACATCACATATTCATATAAAGTACATATGTACTATATCACATATTCATATAAAGTACATATGTACTACATCACATATTTCTTATAAAGTACATATGTACTACATCACATATTCATATAAAGTACATATGTACTACATCACATATTCATATAAAGTACATATGTACTACATCACATATTCATATAAAGTACATATGTACTACATCACATATTCATATAAAGTACATATGTACTACATCACATATTCATATAAAGTAAATATGTACTACATCACATATTCATATAAAGTAAATATGTACTACATCACATATTCATATAAAGTACATATGTACTACATCACATATTCATATAAAGTACATATGTACTACATCACATATTCATATAAAGTAAATATGTACTACATCACATATTCATATAAAGTACATATGTACTACATCACATATTCATATAAAGTACATATGTACTACATCACATATTTCTATAAAGTAAATATGTACTACATCACATATTCATATAAAGTAAATATGTACTACATCACATATTCATATAAAGTAAATATGTACTACATCACATATTCATATAAAGTACATATGTACTATATCACATATTCATATAAAGTACATATGTACTATATCACATATTCATATAAAGTACATATGTACTATATCACATATTCATATAAAGTACATACAGTTTTTCGACAGTTCAAAGATAAGTCCAAGGAAATTCTTCTCGATAAAACATGCAACTACAACAAAACCTCACTCTGTAGCCATTGCAAAAACCAATGGAGACAAAGTTCAAATATAAACATCATTTCAACGTACAGTCAAGTTTCAAAATTACCTACTGTCAAATGTTAATTGTTCAAAGTTATGGTAATGAAACCTAGAAGGTCTGATAGTGGACTTCTTAAATAGACCCGTGTGAAATAATTGGGTAAAAGAATGACCGGTTATTTATGTTTATCTGTTTGGGTGTATTCACTTAATTGGTTGATTAAAAATTGTATCAGTTAAGGCTGAAAAAGATGATCGTTAGAATTCAGTTCTTAAAATAATATTTTTACACTCAGTCCAGCCTCAGTGTGCATTAACTTCACTGCATTATCTTAGCCATGTAATTTTGTACAAAGTTATACATAAATCAATTATAAATCAGAGAGTTGATTTGCAATCATTTAATTATGAAGTATTAATTAAACCTTTAATTTTTTAAATTAAAATATTTTTAATATAGAAATAGTTATGTAACTTATCTTCCATTGTTAACATATTTTCCAATTTTGGATTATATCTTTGCTACGATGAAATTTTTGTTGACTGTGTTTATGCCTTTATTGTTATTATATTATATTAGATATATTATACTATACTTTGTAGTACTGGACTTTTTGCAGCTATTTTTTAGGTGCATAGGGATTAGCTCATTCAAATTGTTTTATTAGTAATTTTCATCTAAAAAAACTTCTATCTCTTCATTGACAGTCTCTCTGTCTTCTGAACCACTGCAAGCGCGATGTATAAAACAGTCAATTGGTTTTCATATGTCAATTAAAAGATAAATGACAATATTCTGTTTCTCATTAAAACTATTTTATCTTGAATTATAGAAAATATTAAACTTTTGAAGAAGAAATAACTTATATAAAATAAAGTTGCATTTCAACTGTTGGAATTTTAGTTCGTTTTTCTTTGAATTGAAATACAGTAATAAAATTTTATCATTCCATCAGATTTCTTTCATTTCCATACCTCATTACGCTTTACCTAACAGCTTATTAAAGTCTTTACTTCTGTGATTTATTTCACATCAACTAAGTTTCTTCTAGAGAGTCTAATGCAAGTTCTTTCCTAAATATGAACCTTTGTCCTGTAGTCTGCTGTTGTATACCATACTAAGTATACTATTACTTGAACAGGAAGAAAGATGCATTTAGCATCGCTACAATTTATTCAGACCCCCAATTTAGAGATATAAAGTTAGCAAATATTAAAAAATATTAACAGTTATATTTCTATCAAAAAAAGTTAAGACACTTTTCTTCAATATGACATGCGCCATTAATGATCTATTTGTTTGAAATATTTTCCCAAACAATAGTTCTTTTCAATACTTTAATCATGTTCCATTTTGAATTTTTCCAGTCCATTTCTTTTTGGAGAGCATTTTCACTCGCAGCTAACATCTTGTTTTATTTTCTGTAGGAAGGGAGAGGAGTTTTAAGGCTAAGTTAACGGGGAAACATTTCGCTTTGTGGAGCGTCGGCAAATTTTATGGTCTTCTTCTGTAGCTCTTGGAGAGCAAAACATTCCCACTTGGAAATCTGTTATCGCTGCCGAGAAAATCTTATTTGACGAATAAATCTTGTAAATTTAAGACTATAACTGCTGTTTGAAATATGAATATTAAATGGCAGTAGTTGAACTCTAAGTTTTTAACTGGGTCTCAAGGAGCTGGTGATAGAAGACGTGAACTTCTGAATGAGTACCAAATCAGTCAAGCAACATCTGCCTATTGTTTCTAACAAATGTTCTGGTTGCTATTGTTGTTTGTTTTATTAAAAGAACAATATTCTAATATCTCTTATTAGAATTTCTTTCCATTAATTTAATTATATTTTTTGTATTTGACTGTGTATAAATTCCATAGAGTTTTACCCTTACGAATAGAATAACATTTCGCTGAAGAGAGAGAGAAGAGAGACCTAGTGCGTGCACTTTGCGTGATGTTATTCTTATTCTACCTACTGTAATTAGTTAATAGAATTAGAGAACTATGAGAGAACAGAGTAGTAATGTTTTATATGTAGAATTTAATTTTGAAACTTAATGAAATCATTTTCCTGGTTTGTAGAAAATTAAATATTAGTTTTCTTGCAATCGTATATGATAAAATAGTTAAATATCTAATATAAATATAGGTGTACTGTCATAGAAAGAATTTAGGTCGAAGATTATAATATAAATATAAAGTTCGATGGATTCACAATTGCAAATATTGACTAAATGTACGAAATAAATATTCTCATATAACAAATATAATAAAAACATCATTGGTTTTATCTTGAATTACTACTAAATATAAATACATGTTGAAAAATTATGTAGAAATATTTGTAAAATGATTCTACCAAATCATTAATAATTCCGGCAATTAGAGATGATAGTAAACATAAATTAAGATTTATCAATAATTTCATAAATTGTTCATCTTCTTTAATTATTTTACATATTAAAAACTCCATTCTTTATTTCTAAATAATAAATAAAATATATTGGTTTAATACAAGCGTTATAATATTTTGAGTGAAAATTTATAGTTGAAGCCATGAAGACGTCACTGCCAACATGCGTCTATTTTTACCTCAGTTACCATCTTGAAGTAAAAAGCCAATCCGGTGATCCAGAGTGAAGATGTCAGCCTTATGCTCTGTGTCTTATCATTTCACTGTAAATAGGGTACATTATATAGAAAATTATTACTCACCTTCTAGAAATTCATAAGCGAGACATTAGACAAAGTAAGTTAAATTCATTGCTTCACCTTAGTTAATTTCCGATGTGTATTGAAGAGAGTGTTTTTAATATTTCTCCCTCTGAAATAATGAATATTGTAACGACTCTAAGTGGAAGGACTGTCCAATCATTTATTATTCACCGTCTGTCACTGATACTCAGGGCTAAAATTTATCCTAAATATCTCTCAGAGCTACTGTGAATTAATAGAAAATAATACGAATCATAGGTCTAGCTCTGCCGGAATGAAATTAAGACATTAATTTATAACGAAGCTCCCATTAGACCCATAAATGACACAGATTGTTTCTGTCATTTTTAATTTATGTTTCATATTAGATTAAGAGTTAGTCATATTGTATTCAAACTAGAATAATACGAATGCTCTAAAGATATTTCAATGGTTTAGAAGGTTTCTGTTGTTAGAGGTTTGAAGAATGGCTGTGAAAAGGCAGGTCATTATCGTACTGACTGGCTATTTGTCCTACCATGGGATGGATGACAGCTATCAGTGATATATTTGTTGTGTTCTCCAAGATGGCAGCAGCAGCTGATATATCGTGTGTCCAGTGACCTACCAATGTATCAGTCAGTTCTCAGAGGCAATAAATTCTGCACACCAAGAGACTGTTTCCGGGACTTATTGATCACTTACTCACCAACATCGACTCTTAATTTCACAAACAGGAACACTAACTCTTAGAATTACTTACACACATCCTCCAAAGTCAATTGGTGTTACCAATGAGAAAACATTACCATCTTCTTTGGTTCTTCATGAAATATGGTCCAAAATATAACCCTCCGCGATCTGCGAAAGTCATTATGAATAATTAGTTACACGTCTTCATAATTGATATCATCATTATCATTATTTTCAATAGTTCTTTGATATTCATCATCATATGTATTGTCATTAAAATTGTGAATGTTGTTTTCAAAGGTATATTTTTTAGCACAGTGTACATTTACTGGCGTGTTAGACAGAGTGGCCAGTACGGTGGTATGACTCGGTGATTAGCTATACTGCTACCGATTTAGATTCTTCCGGACCGCAACACAGAATTTCCTCTCCACGTGATTTATGATCTGAATTAACCTAATTTTGCCTTTCGGCTGAAACTCTATTATTTACTTCGGAAGAAATTTTGTTGAAAGGCAGAATATCTTGGAACATTGTAGAAAAGGTAGAATAATAACGTTAAAATTGGAAATCTTAGAAAATATTTCTATTTAAACATAATTTGTTTGATCTAAACATTATCAAAGCTGTCACAACTAATAATTTAAATCAGGAATGTAGCACATACCTTTAAGTACTCCCATAAGTAGGTATATTTAAAACATACATAAATTTCTATAATATTGTATTATCAAACTGAAGCAATTCGGTAAACGATTGAAAGAATTACATAATCCCGGACACTGTCAACTTAAAGAGAAGAAAAATAACAAATGAATAAAGAAAAGTTGCAGTAACTTCTATCGAAAACATTTAAATTTGGCATCACCTCTCTCTGGAGTTTCAGGAAGCCCTGTTGCATATCTAAGTTGTAGCTCCTCTTCGTCCAACCAAAGAAAGAAATATCTCCAGCTTTGAATTATTTGTGTGGGGTTGAATGAATAAGCAGACCCCCATTCTTCTCCAATCCCCCTGCGTTGCCCCATCTACAATATTCAAATCCTACCAATGCACATTTTAGAATGATATATTACATTTACCATTCCTTATTGTTTAATAAATTCGTATGGGATGGTACAAGAGTTTAGCTAAATTGTCAAAAGTGTGATTTGTGCATCCGGTATTGAGTCTCTTAAAAGCTGTCAATTGCAGTTCCGAATTGAAGACTGTTGCCAAGATAACATTCAAATCTCTAACTTGCAGCAGTTGTTGACCCTCCAAGTTTCCCTGGATACATCAAAGGAAACCTGACGACTGTTTCTGAAATTCTATAAAATATTTTCGATATTTTATAACTTTTCCATATGAATTTTTGAATGGTCTTTTCATCTATTGTAAATTCTATTTAGTCAAATCACATCATCGTATGAAGGATTGAATATATTTATATTCCTAACCGTGTGCCTCAGTTTGAAGGGATATGACTAATCGTTTGTCTGATACTCTCCTCAAACTGAAGTATTTGAACATGATTTATCAGCAAAATAGCAGCATGAGATTTGAGTATAGAACAAGGAACTGAAGAGTCCACTGTATGTTCACCGACTCAGGAGTGTTTGAACAAATCATTCTGAAGAGATCCTTCAATTTAAAATAAAACTACTGCCATTTTATTCGTCAGTGCGCTCCTTTCTCAATTGTCGAAAGTGAATTACTGAATCATTTAGTGTAGCTGTTTTTTCCACTCGTAACTTTACATTGTTTTGGTTATGCAGGATGAATGCCATTGAAAATTCAATGATAGGAGTGGCTGTTTCGCATAAAAAACTAGAAAATGTTGCTTTGCATTGAAGGGAAAAACTCTCGCAGCGAGAGAGCTTAAAATGAGCTTTTACTCGCATAATATGATATAAATATTTATCAACAACTTTCATTATTATTGAAATACATTTGTTATAATAGTGTTCGGCGAAATGGCTTTTTATTAATACTGTTGGTTGTGAATTCAATAGATAGTGAATATAGATCGATGTGCAGTCACAAATGAAGTAAAATCGCAAAAAAGGAATAAAAATTAATAATGGAACTTTCATCTGTGACCAGAAAATTGATAGATAAAAAATGACGTTATTTTTGACGGTATGCTTGCAAATAAATAGTAAGAATAGAAATTGAAAAATGAATATAAATTATTATAATCAATATACTCCTGTGCGTATATCACGTTTAATAAGTGTTCATGTTAATAATTAAAATAATTATATAGAAATTATTGATATTCATACATAAATATTTACAGGGTATGGAAGAAATCACACATTACAGTATAATAAAACAATCAAAGTTACTGCCAATAAAATATACCCTGAA
The DNA here is from genome assembly GCA_947561585.1 of Caprella mutica. NCBI lineage: Eukaryota > Metazoa > Arthropoda > Malacostraca > Amphipoda > Caprellidae > Caprella > Caprella mutica. The sequence continues at coordinate 134,820 of CANNZV010000100.1, forward strand.
CATTAGAAATGACTAATGTTAGAAATTACTGACCACCAGAATCGCTTGGTGGACTGTGCACCAAATCTCTACCAACCAGCTTATGATTTCATTGCACATCTGATACTGTCACCCACATCTCTCGTCAACAAACTAACTAGTAGATACTGGAGTGTTGAAAATCACACAGTTATTCATGAACTTCAGTCTTAGAAGGCTACTGTCTGCTCTAGAGAATTATCAGTCCTATTTCTTAAAGGGAGAGACTAGGGAACTGTGACCGCCACTAGAGATTCACATTGGAAATGTATTCAGGAATATTTAGTGTCAGAAATAGAAGATACTAAATATCCTAATTTGGCTTATATCCCAAGCAACACAAGTTAATGGGGCCCATGTTGGCACTAAGTGTACAAATCATATTGGTACTGTGTGGTTATTTGCAAAATGGGCCAACATGGTGACAGCATGGGCTGTTATGTTGAAACCATCTTGGCCCAAGATGTTGCCAATATATTAATCAGTTTCAGCCATTTTATGTTGACACGTTATATAGTAATCAGGTTGGGCCAATATGACAATTCTGTGGGACGGATTCGCCACATTGAACCCACCTTCTCATAAGGTAACATTCAATGAGAATGGAAAACCACATTATCCCCATGTAATTTCTAGGCTACTTTTCAGTCTGCCATCTCTTGCCCATCTAACCATCTAGTACCCATGTTGGCACAATGTGTCATGGTTGCTTGGGATAAAGCAGAGCGTTTACATTAATTTAGAAGATCTGAAAACTACCTTTATTAAAAAAATCCGCAACATTACTGGTATAAAAAATGTACATGTGCATAAATAATAATAGCAAACACTCAACGGAATAACATCTAAATACAAATCCTTCGTTCACAATTGAACACACATCTCAAGCTTTCTTAGATTTATCGTAGTAGGTTTCAACGTAGCATATGACTTTTGTCACACCCTGTATAGGGAAATGCAATGCTCATTACAGTCGAACTCCTCTATGATGAACTCCCTTGTAGCGAATAAGTTGATGTAGCATGGATAGTGAGAAAAAAATCTATAGTTTGCGATGAATTGGCATCAGTTTTAGGAAACTAATGGCCATTTTATGGCAGTCAAAAGAAAAAATGTTCCGTATTCAGGCTACATCCTAAATCATTACCTGCACCAGAGCCTTTTGAATAATTTGTGAGATTTATAGAGTTTCACAAAGTCACTGAGTTACTTTATTCATTTTTTTACCATAATTAATTATTCAGAGTTACTGTAATTCAATCTATTTTCCATATGTTCAGTGTACTAGCTTTTAGATTGTAATATCGAAAAATTTGGTACTTTCGATTACTAATTTTGAACTTTCACAAAATTCTCTCATCGTTATTTAAACATAATTAGCAACAAAGAAAAATCCATGCAAAATATTAAATTTTGAGCAAGTAAAGATGACGGACCAGGGTCCGTTAACTTTACTAGTTTAAGTTCTGGTCCTTTAATTAACTTTACTAGTTTAAGTTCTGGTCCGTTAACTTTACTAGTTTAAGTTCTGGTCCGTTAACTTTACTAGTTTAAGTTCTGGTCCGTTAACTTTACTAGTTTAAGTTCTGGTCCGTTAACTTTACTAGTTTAAGTTCTGGTCCGTTAACTTTACTAGTTTAAGTTCTGGTCCGTTAGCTTTTCTAGTTTAAGTTCTGGTCCGTTAACTTTACTTGGTTAAATTATTAATATTTGATCAATAACTGGAATAAGAACATAATTTTGGAATCATAGATACCACATTAAAGGATTTAAGCAGAAGTTTTTTTTCCATTTTTCAAAATGGATCACGTTTTCTTATAAATTCTTTCAATTAATAAAATAAGCAAAATTAATGTATAATCATTAATATTATCATTTATAAGGATGCATTTTTATAGAATGCTAAAACAAATATTTTTTAAATCTAAAAAAATGTATTCTGGTCCGTTAACTTTACTTGCTTATTTTCTGGTCTGTTATCTTTACTAGCTTCATTTCTAGTCCGATAACTTTACTTGGTCCGTTTCTGGTCCGTTATCTTTACTTGGTCCGTTTCTGGTCCGTTATCTTTACTCGTTCCTTAAATTTCTTTACAATTTAATTTCATCATGTTAAAGTGTATCCTTGTTTCATAATATTCCGTATATTGTACAACTACTTTTTTACATTTTATATCTGTGACGAGAACAAGTGACACCTTTCCATCGAATTGATATATTACACGCAAAAGGTATATTTATTAAATCACACTCCCTTTGCAAACTCTGGTGTTATTTTCGGTATAACTCTTCTCTCACATGTGATATGTTTTCATCATTATCGCACGCGTTGATACTCACGCTTTAATTAAATTTCTGCAGCGCATTGCCAAGGCAGGACAATAGAAGCATCATTTACCGACACTCGAATTATTCAGCAAAATGATTTAAATGTGTCAGGGGTGTACAAATAATAATTAACATGATATGCAGTAAATACTGTCAGTGCAGTAAATACTGTCAGTGCAGTAAATACTGTCAGTGCAGTAAATACTGTCAGTGCAGTAAATACTGTCATTGCAGTAAATACTGTCAGTGCAGTAAATACTGTCAGTGCTGTAAATACTGTCAATGCAGTAAATATTATTAGTTTCTCGATGTAATTCTTTATATAGTGACATTATTCATAGCTATGCATTTAAAGAGTATAAATGGAATGGCAATATAATATTATTATATTTATTGACATTAACATCATTTACGCAATATTAAATAATGTTATGATTAAATGAAGCACGAGTGATCTTATTAATGGAATAAATGACAGAATAACTTGCTAAGGTAATTTACAGCATTAGTTCACTCTATCTATTAAAGATTAGTCACCAGATCAGTCCATTCCTTGCAATTAATAACAAAGTTATTCATATTGATAGATAGACCCATCAGTTATATGTAACCGAATAGAGAATTAGAGTTCTATAATTTAATAGTATTTACCAGTTAGAATGTTACCATCACATTACTGTTACCATCACATTACTGTTACCATCACATTACTGTTACCATCACATTACTGTTACCATCACATTACTGTTACCATCACATTACTGTTACCATCACATTACTGTTACCATCACATTACTGTTACCATCACATTACTGTTACCATCACATTACTGTTACCATCACATTACTGTTACCATCACATTACTGTTACCATCACATTACTGTTACCATCACATTACTGTTACCATCACATTAATGTTACCATCACATTACTGTTTCCATCACATTACTGTTACCATCACATTACTGTTACCATCTCATTACTGTTACCATCACATTACTGTTACCATCTCATTACTGTTACCATCTCATTACTGTTACCATCACATTACTGTTACCATCTCATTACTGTTACCATCTCATTACTGTTACCATCACATTACTGTTACCATCTCATTACTGTTACCATCACATTACGGCTTGGTAACTTTGTTCTCGTACTTATTACATGACTTCCCTTCTCATGCAATTAAATCCCACGTTACTATATCCCGTCAAAACAAATTCTCATCTCGCAGAAGTTCTGTTGGCGATGAATTGGGCCGATGCTTTGAAAAGAGGCGGTGCGCAACATGATAACCACACAAATTAGAATCTACCCCAACTTCTCCCTTAAAAGTTCAGTGCAGCAATTCTCAGACTTATCAGGAGATGATTTTATGGCAGAATACAACATACGTGGATATTTGCCGAGCACAAAGTTGCTCAATTACAGCTACGCATCTTTTGAAAAAGCCCTTCAATATATTCAATCTCTATACAATAAAAAGAAACCAATTAAGGTTTATGTTTACAAGGAGAAAATATGTTTGCAAACTTCGAATGGAAAAAGGCCGAGGAAGTTAAGAAAAATGTTCTCGAGTTACTTTTTACGGAATTGTTGATAGAGTGATTTTTTCAGCCGAAGTTATTAGATAGAGCAAAGTAGCACTTTTTATGCAGCTTTTTAGGGTTTACTGTTAATACTGAGTAGCTTAACTCATGGAATATAGTGATACAATTCTTTTTTCAATTATTATAAGTATTTTTAGATGAATATTGAACATATATTTGTATGTATCTGAAACATGAGATACATTAACAAGTTGCAACACTACGAATTACATTTACGGAATAAAAATTATGAAGTCAAAACAAAAATAAACAAAATAAAACAAAATAATTAATCTTTTCCGTTTACCGGTGGCACTGAAACTACAGCAGCAATACTGCACACAAATCACTGAACAGAGATAGGAGTCATGACAGTGTGTTTGGCATAGGGTAGGTTATGTTAGGTAAATAAAAATTAATGTCATAAATCTATATTTATTATTTGTAACTTTTTATTATTTCTTTTAACAAATTGGTAAAATTGTAGCATCGACACCACAGAATTCACAGAATTTCCATCGGTTATTCTACAGCTTTTCTTGAGGTATTACTAATATTTAAAAAAAATATGATAGCTTTTTCTTGAGAATCTAGATTTTGCCAAATTCACTTGAGATTATAAATCTCTTCCTATTAGTGAGGTATGAATTGTAATGCTTTGAGGTGCTAGAAACAGCATAATGCACTCGTACCTGTAATGCCAGTACTTTGATGCTGTAATGCCAGTACTTTGATGCTGTAATGCCAGTACTTTGATGCTGTAATGCCAGTACTTTGATGCTGTAATGCCAGTACTTTGATGCTGTAATGCCAGTACTTTGATGCTGGAATGCCAGTACTTTGATGCTGTAATGCCAGTACTTTGATGCTCTAATGCCAGTACTTTGATGCTGTAATGCCAGTACTTTGATGCTCTAATGCCAGTACTTTGATGCTGGAATGCCAGTACTTTGATGCTGTAATGCCAGTACTTTGATGCTGTAATGCCAGTACTTTGATGCTGTAATGCCAGTACTTTGATGCTCTAATGCCAGTACTTTGATGCTGGAATGCCAGTACTTTGATGCTGGAATGCCAGTACTTTGATGCTCTAATGCCAGTACTTTGATGCTGTAATGCCAGTACTTTGATGCTGGAATGCCAGTACTTTGATGCTGTAATGCCAGTACTTTGATGCTGTAATGCCAGTACTTTGATGCTCTAATGCCAGTACTTTGATGCTGGAATGCCAGTACTTTGATGCTGGAATGCCAGTACTTTGATGCTCTAATGCCAGTACTTTGATGCTGTAATGCCAGTACTTTGATGCTGGAATGCCAGTACTTTGATGCTCTAATGCCAGTACTTTGATGCTGTAATGCCAGTACTTTGATACTGTAATGCCAGTACTTTGATGCTCTAATGCCAGTACTTTGATGCTAGAATGCCAGTACTTTGATGCTGTAATGCCAGTACTTTGATGCTGTAATGCCAGTACTTTGATGCTGGAATGCCAGTACTTTGATGCTGTAATGCCAGTACTTTGATACTGTAATGCCAGTACTTTGATGCTCTAATGCCAGTACTTTGATGCTGGAATGCCAGTACTTTGATGCTGTAATGCCAGTACTTTGATGCTGTAATGCCAGTACTTTGATGCTGTAATGCCAGTACTTTGATGCTGTAATGCCAGTACTTTTGATGCTGTAATGCCAGTACTTTGATGCTGTAATGCCAGTACTTTTGATGCTGTAATGCCAGTACTTTTGATGCTGTATTGCCAGTACTTATTGATGCTGTAATGCCAGTAATTTTGATGCTGTATTGCCAGTACTTATTGATGCTGTAATGCCAGTACTTTGATGCTGTAATGCCAGTACTTTCGATGCTCTAATGCCAGTACTTTCGATGCTCTAATGCCAGTACTTTTGATGCTGCTGATAACTTTTTTCATTGATGTGTATTTTTATTGAGTAAACATAGATTTCAGGAGGGACTTTACAAGCAAAGTAATTAGGGTGAAAACACCTGAGAATTTACCAAATATTTACTCCTTACTTCATTGACACTAGTTTTGAATTAAAGATTGTGAATAGCAACTATATTTATATAACAAATATATAATTCAAACAATATCTCTGAAAGCAATTTACGGTGGGCCGCTGAAAAATATGCAGGGGCCTATAGTTAATATGCTATAAAGGTTCTATCACAGAGAGGTTCATTTGATGTACAACATATATGGCCTGTATTACTTCCGCTAAATAACTTCTCAAACAGAAAAATGTCTTCAGATCTGTCACTTGATAGACTCAAACTGTACAGCATTGAATAATAAATAGCATCAAGCTGATAGAGAATATTTATTATTAGGTATTACAAAAGAGAATTGATTTCTAATTAGTGTAGCCACCTTATAAAAAATTTCCCTCCATATCTGCATATCCACAATTGCATCAATGGTTGGATTAAAGTATTTCGATTTTCATGGATAAATTAGTCAATATATGAAATCAATATATACTAGCTTCATACAACATCGGAGATTGTGAGTGGGAGAATGAGTGGAGAAACCTGATATGAAATGCATATGTTAACTTGCATGTACTATCTTGAGATTACGCAATGTCAATGATATTAAATATCATTTCACCCTCATTTCGTGGAATGATGAAATGTAGGAGGAATGATGTGGTAATTTTATGAAAGAAATAGGAACTTGACATTGTGATATTTATTGTTGCATAGAATTTTGTGCCTATTATTTAACGAAAATATTTATAATTAGCAGAATAGAATTAAATTAAATTGTATGGACTGACAAAAAAATGTAAAAAAAATCCGACAACTTTAAGTTTTGCTTGCAAACCAAATTGATACCTCTATTATTTTTCACATGGCAGTAGTTCATATCTTAGATCAAGAAATCATTTCTCCACAATCATTATATTTATTTAATAAAATTAGTATTGAGTCACCATTCACATTGAACTGTACATGGAAAAACTAGTTAAATTATCCCTCAATACAAATATTTCTATCATTTTAATCAATGCAGTTAATGTACCTCATCATTTTGATGTAAACCCCATGATATTTGATAGCAAATATACCTATTTGTTCCCATATAATATATGATAATAAATATTTTTTATAATTTAAATACGCTATCTGTTTCATTTCCGAGTTGCTAATTTTAAGTCCAAAGAAAAGTACAGTTTGCCTTTTTTGTTTTAAATGTCAGTTAGGTGGGTACAATCTATGGCAGCCGGAACTTTCGGTCTCAGAATTATAAATAGTCTTTCAACATAAATTGCCGTTATGTATAGTTTGTTGTATCCTCTTGTTTGTTGTACTGCACACTAGATGTTTCTTTAAAGAATTGGAAGGGGAGTTCGCAGGACAGTAATCATCTAATTCATAAGTTTTATTTATACCTTAGACCGAATACTCCGAAATCGAAAATTCTGAGACCGAATTTTCCGATCAAATCTCATTTAGAATAAATGTCAAAACACGTCAAAATTATTAATGTTGTGTATCATTTTACAACGGTTAGTGATGTATCCGCTTTTGATAAATACACTACACATTTTAGTACTCATAATTTCAACTTTTTCTATTATTGTTCTTTAATAAATCATTATAAAATGAGACAGAATTTTCCAAAACTGAGTTTTCTGAGACCGAGTTTTCTAATCACCATAATCTATTTAATAACAAATATTCGGATGAAAGTAGAAAGTATGAATAACTCACTCTAGAAACCTTAATTTACCACACGTGTTCATACAATTTAAGCAAAAGTCCAAGCTTGCAGTGTTTGTTACCTACTATATTGGCTCACTGAGTTTAAATATTTAAATATTTACTAAGCCAAATTTTATGTTCTTTTTATATTAATGATCATAGACCTTAGTTCTACGATATTATGTGATAAAGACATATTTTCCAAGAGCCTGAAACTGACCTTTTACTTAATTTACATCTAATATGAAGATTTAGTTGTTTGAAGTCTAAGATCAAATTCGAATACCGATAAAGGTATGTCGAAATATTTGAGCATGAGGTTTTGCCTCCATATTGTTAGGTAGAATGACTTATTTTATAATTAGGTAGTTTGCAGAGTGTTGTTTGTTTGAATTTAGAGGAGAGGAGGGGTGGGAGGCTTTCAAATCAGCCACTGCCAATATATTATTCAAACGATAAAGAAGATGGATTATTGCGAGCAACTGGGATGAAACGGAGTAGAGAAACGGAGAGGAGAAACGGAGAGGTGAAACGGACTAGAGAAACGGAGAGGAGAAACGGAGAGGAGAAACGGAGAGGAGAAACGGAGAGGAGAAACGGAGAGGAGAAACGGAGTGGAGAAACGGAGTGGAGAAAAGGAGTGGAGAAACAGAGTGAAGAAAAGGAGTGGAGAAACAGAGTGAAGAAAAGGAGTAAAGAAACGGAGAGGAGAAACGGAGAAATGAATGGAGAAACGGAGTCGAGAAATGGAGTGGGGAAACGGGGTGAAGACTGGGGAAGTAGAGTGCAGAAAATAAGTGTTTAAACTGAGAGGTGAAAGTGAGAGTTGAATTGATGTGGTGATCATTGCTATGAGTAAGACAAATTATCCAATGTTAAAGTAAAATTTACAAGAGAAAATGATTATCGTTTACAATTTCGTAATATACACAATCTCAAATTTGAATAATGTTAACTGTGTTTTATTTTCAAATTGTTATTTTATGGGAATTTATTATACTTGATCATTTATACTGCTATCATTTGTGTAATTATGTCTACAGTTCTGCCTTCTTTAACAATCTTTAGTTAAGATAAATAAAAACGACTTGCTTTCTAAATGAAATATCATTTGAAATTTAAATTTAAAAATGGACCATTAACCCATCCTAACATATTCTGCACTACTGCTGATTATCCCTGTTTTCCCTCTCTGTTGTTCTTCATCAAACCCCACGTGTGTGTCTATCAATTGACCGGAAGACATTAATTTGTATCGGAGGCTTCATGGTCAAAGACACTAAACTCAGAATGAGCATTTCACTCAACGGAAATGAAAAGGAAAAATATACAACTCGAATGGACAATTGCTTGAAAGAATATATGATGTACGCGTTAACGTATACATTGAATATATTTAAGTTCAAATTCATTCATATCTCTTTTTTCAGAATGTTATCAGGCAACCCAAGCAACACAGGTTAATGGGGCCCATGTGGGGACTAGGTACTGTGGTTATTTGCAAAATGGGCCAACATGGTGACAGCATGGGCTGTTATGTTGAAACAATCTTGGCCCAAGATGTTGCCGATATGTTAATCAAGTTTCAGTCATATAATGTTGATATGCTACATTTTAATCAGGTTGGGCCAATATGAGATTTCATTTGGATGGATTCGCCACATTGAACCAACCTTCTCCCAAGGTAACATTCCACGAGAATGGAAAACCACATTATCCCCATGTAATTTCTAGGCTACTTTTCAGTCTGCCATCTCTTGCCCATCTAACCATCTGGTGCCCATGTTGGCACAATTTGTCATGGTTGCTTGGGAACCTTAAATCGATATCATAATACTATAAATTATTCATCTTACTTCACACTAATTCAAATACTAATTTAATTGGTGAAAAAATTGCATGCAATACATAAACGTATATCTTTCTCTTAGAGTTTTAATTAATGTTATTCATGAATATCCTACATTACTTTCCATTTCAGTCTATCTACATCAACGGTCTTGGTAGAGAGTTTGTTCTGCAGTTTCTTCCTGTTTGGAGCGGATTTACCTTCTCCCGGAATAGATCTGAAGTCTCAAGAGAGGAAGACTGTTTCTTGGGATGCTATAAACTCACTGTGATCAGAAAATAGTTAGTCGAATTTAGCCATTAGCTATTTCAGTCAGTGTATGTTTGGATTGCGAGAATATCTGTGTATTGCCAGGGCACATTCAGTATTATTTTGTGCATTCTTCAGATTTTCCCTAAGTATCATATATTTACCAAAATAATGCATTGCGTGAATATGAATAATGCCATTGTTGAATATCATGCATCAAATTGTTAGAATAGGTGCATATAATTTTCTGTTAACGACTCCGTCATGCAAAATGTTCTCAATGTATTGTAAGAAGACTATGAAAGTACTCCTCTATTATAGTGAGGAGCTATTTACAATATCCTGACAGACTGGAGTTACTAGACGCTCTGTAATTCAACAATGAAGAAGAACTCTTCCGATTCCGCGTCATTTCGTAAGCTCCTTAGCTTCACTGTGAATGTAAGAACTTTCCTATTCACAAATTAAATACTGAGTAATGAAGCGATGGAGTAACTCACGTATAGTACTTCACTCATTCAATCATTTAGGAACTTTATCGCTGACTCAATCCTAACTTTTAGATTAGGCATAAAACTTCTCCTCAGATGATCAAAGAATGAATGCAGATATTGATAGGTGAGCGCCATCTCTCGACTGCTAGGGCAGATTACCTCCACTTCTTAGATTCTTCCGAGGGAACATCTAAGACCGGGCTATAGTGGCGAATTCATAGCGGTTTAGTGTTATAATGCCATCGCTACTATGTAGCACATAATACCAATGGGACTTCAATAATCCTCTCTTTTATAACAGCTTTAGTCTTATGTAAAGGAGTCTCGTTAACGGAATATACAAATTGGAGAAAAGAATATGAAATACTTAAGAACAGACGGTTAGTTCTTTACTTTTGACTGCAGTTTTGTGATATGGTTATATCAATATTCGATAAATGATAAGCATTTAGTTGTCATAATTGACAATTAAGCTAAAAGAGTTATATCTTAATGTAGTAATCCTTAGAGTGCTATGTGATATACATTTTGTGATAAAGAAACGTTTTTCGTCTTGGTAAGTTTATTGAGTCTGGTGATGGTCCTGTAATGCTAAATTTATTATGAAATAAAACTTTTAATTCTTATCTTTAAAATGAAACCTATCTAGCAATAACAGTTTACAAATTACAACCCTTTTAAATCAGCTACCCTCTCGGTAGAAGTTAATCGCCCATTTTTGGGCCTTTTCAAAGAGCTGCAATAAAGCGATGGACAGTTAAAATGCCTTCAAAATACATAAACGTTCATAACTTTCCAATTTTTTTATGGATTCAAAAAATATTTCAGCAAGCAATCTTCCAGTGACCAAAGTTTCACTACTGTACGATCAATAATATTAAAATTATTCCCAAATAGTGATCTGCAATAAAGCGATGGACGCAGTGTAGATGTATCGGGGGGCGTGCTACTATTTGCACGCCCATGCTACTATTAGCACGCCCATGCTACTATTAGTTTACATGCTACTATTAGCACGCCCATGCTACTATTAGCACGCCCATGCTACTATTAGTTTACATGCTACTATTAGAACGCCCATGCTACTATTAGCACGCCCATGCTACTATTAGCACGCCCATGCTACTATTAGTTTACATGCTACTATTAGCACGCCCATGCTACTATTAGCACGCCCATGCTACTATTAGCACGCCCATGCTACTATTAGTTTACATGCTACTATTAGTTTACATGCTACTATTAGTTTACATGCTACTATCAGTTTACATGCTACTATTAGTTTACATGCTACTATTAGCACGCACATGCTACTATTAGTTTACATGCTACTATTAGCACGCCCATGCTACTATTAGCACGCCCATGCTACTATTAGCACGCCCATGCTACTATTAGCACGCCCATGCTACTATTAGTTTACATGCTACTATTAGTTTACATGCTACTATTAGTTTACATGCTACTATTAGTTTACATGCTACTATTAGTTTACATGCTACTATTAGTTTACATGCTACTATTAGTTTACATGCTACTATTAGTTTACATGCTACTATTAGTTTACATGCTACTATTAGTTTACATGCTACTATTAGTTTACATGCTACTATTAGTTTACATGCTACTATTAGTTTACATGCTACTATTAGTTTACATGCTACTATTAGTTTACATGCTACTATTAGTTTACATGCTACTATTAGTTTACATGCTACTATTAGCACGCCCATGCTACTATTAGTTTACATGCTACTATTAGCACGCCCATGCTACTATTAGTTTACATGCTACTATTAGTTTACATGCTACTATTAGTTTACATGCTACTATTAGTTTACATGCTACTATTAGTTTACATGCTACTATTAGTTTACATGCTACTATCAGTTTACATGCTACTATTAGTTTACATGCTACTATTAGTTTACATGCTACTATTAGTTTACATGCTACTATTAGTTTACATGCTACTATTAGTTTACATGCTACTATCAGTTTACATGCTACTATTAGTTTACATGCTACTATCAGTTTACATGCTACTATTAGTTTACATGCTACTATTAGTTTACATGCTACTATTAGTTTACATGCTACTATTAGTTTACATGCTACTATTAGTTTACATGCTACTATTAGTTTACATGCTACTATCAGTTTACATGCTACTATTAGTTTACATGCTACTATTAGTTTACATGCTACTATTAGTTTACATGCTACTATCAGTTTACATGCTACTATTAGTTTACATGCTACTATTAGTTTACATGCTACTATTAGTTTACATGCTACTATCAGTTTACATGCTACTATTAGTTTACATGCTACTATTAGTTTACATGCTACTATTAGTTTACATGCTACTATCAGTTTACATGCTACTATTAGTTTACATGCTACTATTAGTTTACATGCTACTATTAGTTTACATGCTACTATTAGTTTACATGCTACTATTAGTTTACATGCTACTATTAGTTTACATGCTACTATTAGTTTACATGCTACTATCAGTTTACATGCTACTATTAGTTTACATGCTACTATTAGTTTACATGCTACTATTAGTTTACATGCTACTATTAGTTTACATGCTACTATTAGTTTACATGCTACTATCAGTTTACATGCTACTATTAGTTTACATGCTACTATTAGTTTACATGCTACTATTAGTTTACATGCTACTATCAGTTTACATGCTACTATTAGTTTACATGCTACTATTAGTTTACATGCTACTATTAGTTTACATGCTACTATTAGTTTACATGCTACTATTAGTTTACATGCTACTATTAGTTTACATGCTACTATTAGTTTACATGCTACTATTAGTTTACATGCTACTATCAGTTTACATGCTACTATTAGTTTACATGCTACTATTAGTTTACATGCTACTATTAGTTTACATGCTACTATTAGTTTACATAGTTTCTCAGATTTCACTGCAGGCACAATATTTTCCCCTCAAAGTACATGTATCGATTCATTTCATTTTCTGAGCATTGCTACGTCTGTAGAGTTTACGTGTTTGATATTTTATTTGGAATAGAACAGCTTTGATGAAGAATATTTATATTGTTTTATTATTAAAAATGTTGACATCTTTTGTTCCACTGAAAAAAGTTAGAACAATTATTGATAGCTTTTTAGGTCACACCTTTTGTGGGAAAATTTTCTATTGTTCTTGACTATATTTTTTCTGTATAGTTAGTTAAGGAAATACAATTTATTTGTAAACAAAGAATTAAACAATAAGGAACAAGAAAAACAATCGAGTGCATTAATTCATTTCATGTTTTCTTTTTTCTATAACTTTTATATGTTCTTTTCAAACATTTATCAATATTGTTTACATGGCTTGGGAATGTTCTGTACAAATAGTAATTGATAAAAATAGAAAACTCTTTTCCAAGAGAAACTGAAGGTTGTCACATCTTTTTCGATTTCAATCATTGGAGGTACAAAAGATATTTCCACATTTTTATGATTGTTTGAATTGTAATTTGAAGTTATAATTGATTTTATGATTGTCTTTTTCTTAATTTTGGCCAATTTGTTCAAATAATTATTGTTATTTTCCAGATATGATAAAAAAATTGGATTTAAGAATAATTTATGTACGCTCACCATATAAATAAACATAATATAAATATACAATATACATGTAATGGTATCAGCATTAATTGCTAAATCATTAAAAGTCCTTCAATTATTTCATTACTACAATTACACAATTAATAACGTTCTTTAAATAACAATGTCAACTGCTACAATTTTCCGTATATTATATTTCTACCCATGAATCAGAGTTTGAAAACTATAATCCAAGCACTAGTCAGTTTGCTAAATATTCATTGAGTGACACTCCTTTTCTTGTGGAGGTGAAATGCTCTGTTGCCGCATGCGGTTCAAAAACCTTCCGCACCTCCACCTCTTCACGCGAATCCTCTGTCTGTTTGGCAAGTCAATTTAATATGTGTGGTGAATACAATTTGGTGGGAGAAAGTAAATACAGTTTGGGGTGAAATGAGATCGAATAAATAGCTATGGTCAATATTGAATTGTTGTACAGGTGTCCCAAAATGAATTTACTCATAAAAAAAAGTAAATTTATAAAATGTTTAAGGTAATAAGAAAATACATCAATGGAATCATTTAGAAGTGTATTCAGAACCAAAGTAAAGCATCATATTTCGAAATTGAACATTTTATCAAAATGGATTGTTACAGAAGAAGAAGAACACCTCACTACTTCATCAGCCAACTTGGCACAGCAGAGCGAATGACTGACTGTCTTTGTAGAGTAGAGATCGGGATAGGAACGCGTAAAAATTTCACTTTCCAAGAAGTACCAAATTGCGGAGTCAATGGGATTGACATCAGGACTTGAGGGTGGCCACATTTTTTTGTCTTACAGCCCTCGAAGTTGTTTTTGAACCACATTTGAGTCCCATTTGCCGTGTTAGCTGGACTTCTGGTTTATAAAAATGAAATTGTTCCCAAATGATTCGGAGAGACAATTAAGGACCTTTTCCTGTAACATATTCAGATAAACATGACTGATGTCTTTGATGCCTTCATCGATGCATGACGGAAGCAGATTTATGGCATCTCAACACATAAATAAGTCTCCAGAGATAAAATAAAATCATCATTCTGACTATTGGTGACAGCCTCCACCGTTATAATTTTTTTCGTCGCACCAACTCATTTACTTGGTCCTCGTTGATATCTGTTTCGAAATTTTTCTGGTACTTTTTTGCGTATTTCGGTATACTTGCTAATGTTATTTCCATGCATTGTACGCTGTACACTTTTACAGTATTTTTCATGCAATAGAATTACTAGAGTGGAACAACTATAGCAAATATTTATCTTTTTCGAATCATGAACACTTGTAAAAAAACATATTTTAAACCCGAATTCCTCCTGTCCAAGACACCAAGTATGAATAGATCTAAAGATAATGCAGGTGCTTAAATTTGAATGAAATGAAGCACAAATTAATGTCCTGAGGACGCATCCATTGGCAAAGTTTGCTCTACTCCCAATCGTACTCTCCATTAGGTAGGTAGCGGTACAGTCAATCATACAATACTGATGGAATCAGAGCAAAATAATTATCTGGCCTAACTTGTAATCCTTTGGGTGGCAAAGTTATACAGCGCCTCCCCTCAGGATGCAATGTTTATCAGGATTAGAAAGGCACTTCCATACCATTTATTTACTAAGTCCATATATGTTTCTGTGTCTCCGGAGTAAGGAATTAGGCAGAACTTTTGCCCATCTTGTCGCGAAGTCTTTATAAACTAAGATCAATGGAACGACTTCCTCATGAGACTCTGTCCACAGAGAGAAAGAACACCCATGTAATATTCAGAGTGAGGCTATCGTTATCTGATTGAGTATTTCCTATCTAGGAACATATTGAGTGCAATCGAATGTACTGGATAAGCTATTTGTTATCTTTGGACACAATCGAGTGCAATCGAATGTACTGGATAAGCTATTTGTTATCTTTGGACACAATCGAGTGCAATCGAATGTACTGGATAAGCTATTTGTTATCTTTGGACACAATTGAGTGCAATCGAATGTACTGGATAAGCTATTTGTTATCTTTGGACACAATCGAGTGCAATCGAATGTACTGGATAAGCTATTTGTTATCTTTGGACACAATTGAGTGCAATCGAATGTACTGGATAAGCTATTTGTTATCTTTGGACACAATCGAGTGCAATCGAATGTACTGGATAAGCTATTTGTTATCTTTGGACACAATCGAGTGCAATCGAATGTACTGGATAAGCTATTTGTTATCTTTGGACACAATCGAGTGCAATCGAATGTACTGGATAAGCTATTTTTTATCTTTGGACACAATCGAGTGCAATCGAATGTACTGGATAAGCTATTTGTTATCTTTGGACACAATCGAGTGCAATCGAATGTACTGGATAAGCTATTTTTTATCTTTGGACACAATCGAGTGCAATCGAATGTACTGGATAAGCTATTTGTTATCTTTGGACACAATCGAGTGCAATCGAATGTACTGGATAAGCTATTTGTTATCTTTGGACACAATTGAGTGCAATCGAATGTACTGGATAAGCTATTTGTTATCTTTGGACACAATCGAGTGCAATCGAATGTACTGGATAAGCTATTTGTTATCTTTGGACACAATCGAGTGCAATCGAATGTACTGGATAAGCTATTTGTTATCTTTGGACACAATTGAGTGCAATCGAATGTACTGGATAAGCTATTTGTTATCTTTGGACACAATCGAGTGCAATCGAATGTACTGGATAAGCTATTTGTTATCTTTGGACACAATTGAGTGCAATCGAATGTACTGGATAAGCTATTTGTTATCTTTGGACACAATCGAGTGCAATCGAATGTACTGGATAAGCTATTTGTTATCTTTGGACACAATCGAGTGCAATCGAATGTACTGGATAAGCTATTTGTTATCTTTGGACACAATCGAGTGCAATCGAATGTACTGGATAAGCTATTTTTTATCTTTGGACACAATCGAGTGCAATCGAATGTACTGGATAAGCTATTTGTTATCTTTGGACACAATCGAGTGCAATCGAATGTACTGGATAAGCTATTTGTTATCTTTGGACACAATTGAGTGCAATCGAATGTACTGGATAAGCTATTTGTTATCTTTGGACACAATCGAGTGCAATCGAATGTACTGGATAAGCTATTTGTTATCTTTGGACACAATCGAGTGCAATCGAATGTACTGGATAAGCTATTTGTTATCTTTGGACACAATCGAGTGCAATCGAATGTACTGGATAAGCTATTTGTTATCTTTGGACACAATTGAGTGCAATCGAATGTACTGGATAAGCTATTTGTTATCTTTGGACACAATCGAGTGCAATCGAATGTACTGGATAAGCTATTTGTTATCTTTGGACACAATCGAGTGCAATCGAATGTACTGGATAAGCTATTTGTTATCTTTGGACACAATCGAGTGCAATCGAATATCCTCAATAAATTATTTTTCCTGAATTTAATGTTATAATTGGAAGCAATAGTTATTATTTCTAAAGTTTATAACATTGAGTTGTGTTCCATGCAGAGCATACAGTGATTACGGATCCGATCCTTAACACTTTAATGATACCAAGCATCAAAAACTGAAATATTTGATACCATTGGAGTTTAAAAAGATTGTAAATGAAATTTCATTTCATTTACATTACATCTAGTAAATGTCAACCAAGAATATCAGGAATTAGAAAAAGAAATAAATAAGTCACCACTTCAATGCTTATTCACAATAACCACCTCATAATATATCAACCAAAGTCACCTTTCTCGCAATTTCGTTTTCGGTTAAATATCCCATTGCTCAAAACATGAGAAGTTTGTCGACAATGGAAACAGATATTCTATAAACCAATATTTCATAGTGATGTAGTATCTAAAATGGATGTTAAGGAACCCTCAGATCTTTTAATGGTTGAAGCATAAGTAAATGGAATACATTCATTCTCCAGCACAAATCTGCAAACAATATTATAATATCATTATAATTACTAGTACAGTACCTGTTGTTCATTTCTTGAGAATTCAATTGATGTAATGGGGTTAAGATTATAATTAAAAGCGTAGTTACATATATGTAAGTTCCATATTTATAAAAATATACCAACAGAATTACATTTTTACTCGCAAAGGGACAAAATAATAAAATTTTCAATTATCAATATTAGTAGTGTGACCGTATCAATGATACTGCTGCAAATTATTGATGTTTCTTTCATTTTTGTTTTATTTCCACCAACTTTATGAGGCGCTGTTGATAGAATGTCTGTTTAACCTATTTTGTGACACACAGACAGACGGATGCAATTATAGTATATTATAGTATAGATTTTACATTTGTTCTAAGTAAAAAAAACTTTGCGTGTTTAATATGCAAACTTATTTTTAAATGAAAATTTTATTAAAGAAGTGAAAATTACTTTTAATAAAGAACAAAAATGTTTGATTTAATTCCATTTGTTCCAGAATAACAACTCTTTTGATATTAGTTCTAAAGTATTGTTATTTTGCCATGTTAATATCTTCTTCATAAAATAGCTATTGAAATAAAAACAACATAAACACAGCAATGTTTTGTTCATAGCAAACAATAATTTTCTACACACGTGAATGTTATATTGAAATTTGCATATTATTATAATTAAAATAATAAAAACAAGTTGCGATTTTCTTAAAAATATCGCAAGAAGTGTTATTAGTAGGATAATTGTTTTGAGTAATAATGTTCCTGAGCTTATAATATAAATGTTTGTTTCTAAAGTATTTAACAAAAGCCATAAAGAATGAAGCGACTCATGTTACCTTCAGACATCATAGCATAATATAGTGAGGGTGATGCTGTGGCTCTGTCTGTAGAATGGGATACTCTGTCAAAGCCATCACTGCTACCATTTACGATCTCAAAGACTGATATAAAAGCGTGTGTTCTGCAGCTCTAACCTTTTTAAAGTAACAAGAATGCAATAATCGGAATAAAATACCGGGGAATGCCACTGATCGATCAACAACAGCAAACGCAGGCAGGAATTCTTGCTGATATAATTGTACGTCCTTAAAAAGCAGACAGAGAATTATCCTGCAGGATGCATGGAATGAGAGAAAGATGCTTGAACAAACAAAGTCTTTATTGTGAAGTAAGAGCTGCAATAGCACTGGAATGTGTCGATAAAGCACTGACAGCGACCCAAAGCTCTCACCACGACACAACTTCCATTACGTGAATGACGTACATCTAGAACATAATCTCTGAAACACTTTTAATAGGAAAAACTTTTAAAAACATCTAAAAATGACCACCATTAAAGTTTTATCCTAGTCATCATTATAGAATTACAATTACAATACCCTTCACTTTTTTATAAAAAAAGATATCAACTGGTGAATCCTTACATTGAAAAAGCTGTTTAAAATGAAGCTTTTATCTTTGCAATATTGCAACTTACTAGCGATCCAAATTGTGAAAGTTTAGGTAACTTTTGTTCTATTGGCAAACAGGCGTAGATCAGTGCTCTGCGCACCTCATTCTTCACTTATTATTCTCTGATGGAGTCTGGAGACAAGCAATTTGTCCTCTGATAATAGCCATCGAAAGAGCGGAGACCTACTTACAAGGTATTAACACCCATCGACACTCGCTGACAAGGGGAGAAAAACAAAATAAAGTCTCTAGACAGGCTATTCCTTGTGAATTTTCAGAGGGGAGAAAATAATTAGGGTTACTGCCCGGTAAAAGGAAGGAAAACCTCATATATGTTATGACATTGACTTGATGCTCGGAGACGTGGAGTTATTTTTACACAGTTTGGTTTTGACGTTTTGATTTAGGGATAAAATATTTGAAGAAATTGCACTGAATCTATTTCACAGCAACAGATTAAATGGCATTGTAGTAAACACAACCTTACTTATAACATGTGTAGCAAATTTGATATCTAATTTTTGGCTGGTTCTTATGAAACAGGCACACGATCAAACAGTTTGAAAACAAATTCATCAAACTCAAACAGTCCCCGCACTCACTCGCATGTTTGACAAAACATTGATGGTGACATATAGGTAATTATTTATAAGTATTGTATATTAATATTTCAAACAAAATTTCACATTAATAAGTACAAACAATTATCATACAATAATTATTCGATAAAATAGTTTTAGATTCTAATATTTAAGAAATAATTTTCAACATGTTGCATCTCTAATTGAAATTTATATATAAATATTGCGTGAAAACTTTTTTCTGTCACGCCATACTATACTCCAAGAAAGATGTCAAAGCTTACTGGAAATACACAAGTAGCAGCCTCTATTTGGAGCTGTCATTCAATTAATAAATAATAGGAAGAATTCTAAAGAATTGCCACAAACGCGATAAAATTGCATAGAAAAACTTCTTCGAATTTTGTTAAAAAATCTTCGAATTTATTTAAAAATTGTTTTTTATAAAATATTGAAAAGTAGTTTAATTAGAATCATATTTCAAAAGAATATGAACCATAAGGATCAATATAGACACAATATATTATATATGTAGTACATACGTGCACTACTCACGTCTTTGGATGATGATTTTGTTCAGTTACGTGAGACTCGATGTATAGAATTTGAATGACTTTATTAGTAGGTAATTCAGGCAGTGGTTTGCAAATAAACATGTGAACTTGAAGAAAAAACTGGAAGAGCATCTCTCAGAATTTGAAAATATACCAACTAATGTAATGTAGTAAAGTACAGTGAAGTAAAGTACAGTGAAGTAAAGGACAGTGTAGTAAAGTACAGTGAAGTAAAGGACAGTGAAGTAAAGTACAGTGAAGTAAAGGACAGTGAAGTAAAGTACGGTGAAGTAAAGGACAGTGAAGTAAAGTACGGTGAAGTAAAATACAGTTGTGTAAAGTACAGTGAAGTAAAGTACAGTGAAGTAAAGTACAGTGAAGTAAAGTACAGTGAAGTAAAGTACAGTGAAGTAAAGGACAGTGAAGTAAAGTACAGTGAAGTAAAGGACAGTGTAGTAAAGTACAGTGAAGTAAAGGACAGTGAAGTAAAGTACAGTGAAGTAAAGGACAGTGAAGTAAAGTACAGTGAAGTAAAGGACAGTGAAGTAAAGTACGGTGAAGTAAAGTACAGTGAAGTAAAGGACAGTGAAGTAAAGTACGGTGAAGTAAAATACAGTTGTGTAAAGTACAGTGAAGTAAAGTACAGTGAAGTAAAGTACAGTGAAGTAAAGTACAGTGAAGTAAAGTACAGTGAAGTAAAGGACAATGAAGTAAAGTACAGTGAAGTAAAATACAGTGGTGTAAAGTACAGTGAAGTAAAGTACAGTGAAGTAAAGTACAGTGAAGTAAAGTTCAGTGAAGTAAAGTACAGTGAAGTGAAGGACAGTGAAGTAAAGGACAGTGAAGTTAAGTTCAGTGAAGTAAAGTACAGTGAAGTAAAGTACAGTGAAGTAAAGTACAGTGAAGTAAAGTACAGTGAAGTAAAGTTCAGTGAAGTAAAGTACAGTGAAGTAAAGGACAGTGAAGTAAAGGACAGTGAAGTAAAGTACAGTGAAGTAAAGTACAGTGGTGTAAAGCTCAGTGAAGTAAAGTACAGTAATGTAAAGTACAGTAATGTAAAATACAGTAATGTAAAGTACAGTGGTGTAAAGTACAGTGGTGTAAAGTACAGTGGTGTAAAGTACAGTAATGTAAAATACAGTAATGTAAAGTACAGTGGTGTAAAGTACAGTAATGTAAAGTACAGTAATGTAAAATACAGTAATGTAAAGTACAGTGGTGTAAAGTACAGTAATGTAAAATACAGTAATGTCAAGTACATGATGTCAAGTACAGTAATGTAAAGTACAGTGGTGCAAAGTACAGTGGTGTAAAGTACAGGTGGTGTAAAGTACAGTGGTGTAAAGTACAGTGGTGTAAAGTACAGTGGTGTAAAGTACAGTGGTGTAAAGTACAGTGGTGTAAAGTACAGTGGTGTAAAGTACAGTGGTGTAAAGTACAGTAATGTAAAATACAGTAATGTCAAGTACAGTGGTGTAAAGTACAGTGGTGTAAAGTACAGTGGTGTAAGTACAGTGGTGTGAAGTACAGTGGTGTAAAGTACAGTGGTGTAAAGTACAGTGGTGTAAAGTACAGTGGTGTAAAGTACAGTGGTGTAAAGTACAGTGGTGTAAAGTACAGTGGTGTAAAGTACAGTGGTTTAAAGTACAGTGGTGTAAAGTACAGTGGTGTAAAGTACAGTGGTGTAAAGTACAGTGGTGTAAAGTACAGTGGTGTAAAGTACAGTGGTGTAAAGTACAGTGGTGTAAAGTACAGTAGTGTAAAGTACAGTGGTGTAAAGTACAGTGGTTTAAAGTACAGTGGTGTAAAGTACAGTGGTGTAAAGTACAGTGGTGTAAAGTACAGTGGTGTAAAGTACAGTGGTGTAAAGTACAGTGGTGTCAAGTACAGTAGTGTAAAGTACAGTGGTTTAAAGTACAGTGGTGTAAAGTACAGTGGTGTAAAGTACAGTGGTGTAAAGTACAGTGGTGTAAAGTACAGTGGTGTCAAGTACAGTAGTGTAAAGTACAGTGGTGTAAAGTACAGTGGTGTAAAGTACAGTGGTGTAAAGTACAGTGGTGTAAAGTACAGTAGTGTAAAGTACAGTGCTGTAAAGTACAGTGGTTTAAAGTACAGTGGTGTAAAGTACAGTGGTTTAAAGTACAGTGGTGTAAAGTACAGTGGTGTAAAGTACAGTGGTGTAAAGTACAGTGGTGTCAAGTACAGTAGTGTAAAGTACAGTGGTGTAAAGTACAGTGGTGTAAAGTACAGTGGTGTAAAGTACAGTGGTGTAAAGTACAGTAGTGTAAAGTACAGTGGTGTAAAGTACAGTGGTGTAAAGTACAGTGGTGTAAAGTACAGTGGTGTAAAGTACAGTAGTGTAAAGTACAGTGGTGTAAAAAAGGTACAGAATTCTTTCAGATACTGATATAAAAAATGAAACGTTATTCCTTTTAAATTTCTCCTTCTGAATTCAAAGTTTATATTAAAGACATGTGCAGAATGTCCTATGTTGTACTAAGTTCATAGATGTGTGATCCACAAACTGTGTATTACAAATATAAATGATAATCATTATTTATATATTTAAGAATAAGGCCATCTCAATTTCATACCCAATTTATGGTAAACATATCACTCTATCTATATAGTTAAATTATAGTTCAATAATTAAATTTGAAAAAGCTCTTGTAATTCTAATACACACTAACAGTCGAGTAATTCATGTTATTTCCTTCATTCATAGTGTCTATGGTGACGGTTTGATGGCAATTTGAAATATGGTAAATAATTACTATCTACTATATTCATGCTAATCAGAAACATATCGACTCATAGGGTGTGATTCACCTTCCTATCCAACAGAGTACTGATTCACCTTCCTTCACAATAGAGTACTGATTCACCTTCCTTCACAATAGAGTACTGATTCACCTTCCCATCCAACAGAGTACTGATTCACCTTCCTACCCAATAGAGTACTGATTCACCTTCCTATCCAACAGAGTACTTACTCACCTTCCTACACAATAGAGTACTGATTCACCTTCCCATCCAACAGAGTACTGATTCACCTTCCTACCCAATAGAGTACTGATTCACCTTCCTATCCAACAGAGTACTTACTCACCTTCCTACACAATAGAGTACTGATTCACCTTCCTTCCCAATAGAGTACTGATTCACCTTCCTATCCAACAGAGTACTGATTCACCTTCCTACCCAATAGAGTACTGATTCACCTTCCTATCCAACAGAGTACTTATCCACCTTCCTACACAATAGAGTACTGATTCACCTTCCTACCCAATAGAGTACTGATTCACCTACCTATCCAACAGAGTACTTATTCACCTTCCTACACAATAGAGTACTGATTCACCTTCCTACCCAATAGAGTACTTATTCACCTTCCTACACAATAGAGTACTGATTCACCTTCCTATCCAACAGAGTACTGATTCACCTTCCTACCCAATAGAGTACTGATTCACCTTCCTATCCAACAGAGTACTTATTCACCTTCCTACATAATAGAGTACTGATTCACCTTCCTATCCAACAGATTACTGATTCACCTTCCTACCCAATAGAGTACTGATTCACCTTCCTATCCAACAGAGTACTGATTCACCTTCCTATCCAACAGAGTACTGATTCACCTTCCTACCCAATAGAGTACTTATTCACCTTCCTACCCTATAGAGTACTTATTCACCTTCCTACCCAATAGAGTACTTATTCACCTTTCTACCCTATAGAGTACTGATTCACCTTTCCATCACTATATTTATTATTCATTCTATCGCCAATAATTGAGAAAATGTTGTCACAGCATCGCTTCAATCTCTATAGTTAGAATCAATCTGCTGACTACAAAGCCCCATTTTTTTGTTTATATTTTAGTTGCAGTACAAAATATTGCATATATCTTTAATATAATTGTATAAACCTTTTCGATTACATCGAAGTTACTTTTAGTTTCTTAATACTTAATATTTGATAAATATACTTGAAAATACACTACATGTAAGTGTAATCCCAGTACATATACACTACATGTAAGTGTAATCCCAGTACATATACACTACATGTTCTTCTCAAGTCAGTTCGACAGTAAAGGTTTCCACAAATCAAATTTGTGTCCGGAAAAACACTTTTATGTGCGACTATAAACGATTATTTTGTGGCTCTAGATTGCCTGGGGCTCATTGGTATAAACCAGATTACCAAAGGAATTTTGTGGAGCAACTGAATTAAATACTTTTCATGGAAGATTGCACTGCACTAACATGGAAAAGAGCATTTCTTTGGTGAAGGTGCTGGGGAATATTGTTCTACCGGCCTATAGACACTTCGGCAACTTCTATCGTCTACTACATCTAGAAAATAACAAACAATAATACTTTTGTATTATATTTTGTAGCCATTGTATTAATATTTGTAAATGAGGATGTCGTTAGTAAGTAATTATAGTATCAAACCTAATAAAACAAAATGGAATATTTTGTGTCTTTTTAATCGTATCTTGTTACATTGATAAGAACTCTGTTATTTAATTCTTATCACATCACTGTTTTCAATAAATTCTATCAATGTATTGAATGCCAATATAATGAATACGTATATGATCTTGAACACCATTGCTTTTAACTTAGTTTCAGTCAAATGATATATTACAAAAAATATGTTTACCCAATTACCTCTCTGAGATTACTGCCTTTAAATTTTCCTCTATTTATCTAAATGTCAGAGGATAAATAATCTGATACTCCTCTGTTCAAAGTAATAAATGTGATATAAATAGAATCCTCTTTATTATATATGCTTTATCTAAAGTGTTCTGTTATTGGTTTTCTATCAAGTTATGAGCCAAGCACTGTTATTAATTTCCTCGCCTGGGTATTGTGGAGGAGCCATTGGATGCCAAGACACTGAAATCAAACTCTCGTTTGGAAAACTTTGGAGAAATGATTGACATATTTTGAAGACTGGAATCTGGAGCATTTGAATCTGATATGGAGGGGGATGAGTGGAGTAGAGTGGGGACTGATGAGTGGAGTAGAGTGAGGACTGGTGAGTGGTGTAGAGTGGGGACTGGTGAGTGGAGTAGAGTGGGGCCTGGTGAGTGGAGTAGAGTGAGGACTGGTGAGTGGTGTGGAGTGGGGACTGGTGAGTGGAGTAGAGTGGGGACTGGTGAGTGGAGTAGAGTGGGGACTGGTGAGTGGAGTATAGTGGGGACTGGTGAGTGGAGTAGAGTGGGGACTGGTGAGTGGAGTAGAGTGGGGACTGGTGAGTGGTGTAGAGTGAGGACTGGTGAGTGGAGTAGAGTGGGGACTGGTGAGTGGAGTAGAGTGGGGACTGGTGAGTGGTGTAGAGTGAGGACTGGTGAGTGGAGTAGAGTGGGGACTGGTGAGTGGAGTAGAGTGGGGACTGGTGAGTGGAGTATAGTGGGGACTGGTGAGTGGAGTAGAGTGGGGACTGGTGAGTGGAGTAGAGTGGGGACTGGTGAGTGGTGTAGAGTGAGGACTGGTGAGTGGAGTAGAGTGGGGACTGGTGAGTGGAGTAGAGTGGGGACTGGTGAGTGGAGTAGAGTGGGGACTGGTGAGTGGTGTAGAGTGAGGACTGGTGAGTGGAGTAGAGTGGGGACTGGTGAGTGGAGTAGAGTGGGGACTGGTGAGTGGAGTAGAGTGGGGACTGGTGAGTGGTGTAGAGTGAGGACTGGGGAGTTGTGTAGAGTGGGGACTGGTGAGTGGAGTAGACTGGGGACTGGTGAGTGGAGTAGAGTGGGGACTGGTGAGTGGTGTAGAGTGAGGACTGGTGAGTGGAGTAGAGTGGGGACTGGTGAGTGGTGTAGAGTGAGGACTGGTTTAGTGGTGTAGAGTGAGGACTGGTTTAGTGGTGTAGAGTGAGGAGTGGTGAGTGGTGTAGAGTGAGGAGTGGTGAGTGGCAGGACTGTAGAGTGGACATCTATTCAAGGCGATTATTGGAAGGTGTTCGATCACTGTGAAAATGTGATTTTTTCACTAATGCAGAATGTAGTGTTAGAAATGTGGTTCTAATCACTGATATTATGTGTAGATTTTAGAAAAGGTTGAAGTTATTAGTATTATATTACATCAATCTCTGTTATCTTATCAATCAGCTAGATACAGATCATTGTCACACTATGATCTATATTCTAGATCACGGGCACTCTTAGAGTTCATAGTTTTTCTGCCGTTTATGATTGACATTGACCATCCAATAATCTTTGAATTACAAATATCATGCAAGTTGGTTTAATACCATTTAAGTTATGAATGACCTTCATTTAGACCTTTGACCTGATACTTCCCAAAATTTAATAAACAGGTTCCTGAACAATGATCAATCAATCCACCAAATTTCAGGCAATTTGGTGGAATAGGTTTTGAGAATTAAGTTTTAAAGACCTTGACCTTGATCGTTGATTTGATCACTCCCAAAATCTGACCAATTGATTTCTGGATATTGACAAATCGTCCTTCCTAATTTTCAGACGATTTGGTTTAAGATTTTTTTTGTTTTATGGGAATAACAAGATTGCAAATATACTATATAGAGTGCCTCCTAAAACATAACCTTTCACAACCTGTGAAAGTAGCTAGATACAGATCACTGCTACTCTATCAGCTAGATACAGATCACTGCTACTCTATCAGCTAGATACAGATCACTGCTACTCTATCAGCTAGATACAGATCACTGCTACTCTATCAGCTAGATACAGATCACTGCTACTCTATCAGCTAGATACAGATCACTGCTACTCTATCAGCTAGCTACAGATCACTGCTACTCTATCAGCTAGATACAGATCACTGCTACTCTATCAGCTAGATACAGATCACTGCTACTCTATCAGCTAGCTACAGATCACTGCTACTCTATCAGCTAGATACAGATCACTGCTACTCTATCAGCTAGATACAGATCACTGCTACTCTATCAGCTAGCTACAGATCACTGCTACTCTATCAGCTAGATACAGATCACTGCTACTCTATCAGCTAGCTACAGATCACTGCTACTCTATCAGCTAGCTACAGATCACTGCTACTCTATCAGCTAGCTACAGATCACTGCTACTCTATCAGCTAGATACAGATCACTGCTACTCTATCAGCTAGCTACAGATCACTGCTACTCTATCAGCTAGCTACAGATCACTGCTACTCTATCAGCTAGCTACAGATCACTGCTACTCTATCAGCTAGACACAGATCACTGCTACTCTATCAGCTAGCTACAGATCACTGCTACTCTATCAGCTAGCTACAGATCACTGCTACTCTATCAGCTAGATACAGATCACTGCTGCTCTATCAGCTAGCTACAGATCACTGCTACTCTATCAGCTAGTTACAGATCACTGCTACTCTATCAGCTAGCTACAGATCACTGCTACTCTATCAGCTAGACACAGATCACTGCTACTCTATCAGCTAGCTACAGATCACTGCTACTCTATCAGCTAGCTACAGATCACTGCTACTCTATCAGCTAGACACAGATCACTGCTACTCTATCAGCTAGACACAGATCACTGCTACTCTATCAGCTAGCTACAGATCACTGCTACTCTATCAGCTAGACACAGATCACTGCTACTCTATCAGCTAGACACAGATCACTGCTACTCTATCAGCTAGATACAGATCACTGCTACTCTATCAGCTAGCTACAGATCACTGCTACTCTATCAGCTAGACACAGATCACTGCTACTCTATCAGCTAGCTACAGATCACTGCTACTCTATCAGCTAGCTACAGATCACTGCTACTCTATCAGCTAGATACAGATCACTGCTACTCTATCAGCTAGATACAGATCACTGCTACTCTATCAGCTAGCTACAGATCACTGCTACTCTATCAGCTAGCTACAGATCACTGCTACTCTATCAGCTAGCTACAGATCACTGCTACTCTATCAGCTAGACACAGATCACTGCTACTCTATCAGCTAGACACAGATCACTGCTACTCTATCAGCTAGACACAGATCACTGCTACTCTATCAGCTAGATACAGATCACTGCTACTCTATCAGCTAGCTACAGATCACTGCTACTCTATCAGCTAGATACAGATCACTGCTACTCTATCAGCTAGATACAGATCACTGCTACTCTATCAGCTAGCTACAGATCACTGCTACTCTATCAGCTAGATACAGATCACTGCTACTCTATCAGCTAGATACAGATAACTGCTACTCTATCAGCTAGACACAGATCACTGCTACTCTATCAGCTAGATACAGATCACTGCTACTCTATCAGCTAGCTACAGATCACTGCTACTCTATCAGCTAGACACAGATCACTGCTACTCTATCAGCTAGACACAGATCACTGCTACTCTATCAGCTAGATACAGATCACTGCTACTCTATCAGCTAGCTACAGATCACTGCTACTCTATCAGCTAGATACAGATCACTGCTACTCTATCAGCTAGATACAGATCACTGCTACTCTATCAGCTAGACACAGATCACTGCTACTCTATCAGCTAGATACAGATCACTGCTACTCTATCAGCTAGCTACAGATCACTGCTACTCTATCAGCTAGACACAGATCACTGCTACTCTATCAGCTAGACACAGATCACTGCTACTCTATCAGCTAGATACAGATCACTGCTACTCTATCAGCTAGCTACAGATCACTGCTACTCTATCAGCTAGATACAGATCACTGCTACTCTATCAGCTAGATACAGATCACTGCTACTCTATCAGCTAGACACAGATCACTGCTACTCTATCAGCTAGCTACAGATCACTGCTACTCTATCAGCTAGCTACAGATCACTGCTACTCTATCAGCTAGCTACAGATCACTGCTACTCTATCAGCTAGCTACAGATCACTGCTACTCTATCAGCTAGACACAGATCACTGCTACTCTATCAGCTAGCTACAGATCACTGCTACTCTATCAGCTAGATACAGATCACTGCTACTCTATCAGCTAGCTACAGATCACTGCTACTCTATCAGCTAGATACAGATCACTGCTACTCTATCAGCTAGATACAGATCACTGCTACTCTATCAGCTAGATACAGATCACTGCTACTCTATCAGCTAGCTACAGATCACTGCTACTCTATCAGCTAGATACAGATCACTGCTACTCTATCAGCTAGATACAGATCACTGCTACTCTATCAGCTAGATACAGATCACTGCTACTCTATCAGCTAGATACAGATCACTGCTACTCTATCAGCTAGATACAGATCACTGCTACTCTATCAGCTAGCTACAGATCACTGCTACTCTATCAGCTAGATACAGATCACTGCTACTCTATCAGCTAGATACAGATCACTGCTACTCTATCAGCTAGATACAGATCACTGCTACTCTATCAGCTAGATACAGATCACTGCTACTCTATCAGCTAGCTACAGATCACTGCTACTCTATCAGCTAGCTACAGATCACTGCTACTCTATCAGCTAGCTACAGATCACTGCTACTCTATCAGCTAGATACAGATCACTGCTACTCTATCAGCTAGATACAGATCACTGCTACTCTATCAGCTAGATACAGATCACTGCTACTCTATCAGCTAGATACAGATCACTGCTACTCTATCAGCTAGCTACAGATCACTGCTACTCTATCAGCTAGATACAGATCACTGCTACTCTATCAGCTAGCTACAGATCACTGCTACTCTATCAGCTAGACACAGATCACTGCTACTCTATCAGCTAGACACAGATCACTGCTACTCTATCAGCTAGCTACAGATCACTGCTACTCTATCAGCTAGATACAGATCACTGCTACTCTATCAGCTAGCTACAGATCACTGCTACTCTATCAGCTAGACACAGATCACTGCTACTCTATCAGCTAGACACAGATCACTGCTACTCTATCAGCTAGCTACAGATCACTGCTACTCTATCAGCTAGATACAGATCACTGCTACTCTATCAGCTAGCTACAGATCACTGCTACTCTATCAGCTAGATACAGATCACTGCTACTCTATCAGCTAGACACAGATCACTGCTACTCTATCAGCTAGAAACAGATCACTGCTACTCTATCAGCTAGATACAGATCACTGCTACTCTATCAGCTAGATACAGATCACTGCTACTCTATCAGCTAGATACAGATCACTGCTACTCTATCAGCTAGATACAGATCACTGCTACTCTATCAGCTAGATACAGATCACTGCTACTCTATCAGCTAGATACAGATCACTGCTACTCTATCAGCTAGACACAGATCACTGCTACTCTATCAGCTAGCTACAGATCACTGCTACTCTATCAGCTAGACACAGATCACTGCTACTCTATCAGCTAGACACAGATCACTGCTACTCTATCAGCTAGCTACAGATCACTGCTACTCTATCAGCTAGATACAGATCACTGCTACTCTATCAGCTAGCTACAGATCACTGCTACTCTATCAGCTAGACACAGATCACTGCTACTCTATCAGCTAGACACAGATCACTGCTACTCTATCAGCTAGCTACAGATCACTGCTACTCTATCAGCTAGATACAGATCACTGCTACTCTATCAGCTAGCTACAGATCACTGCTACTCTATCAGCTAGATACAGATCACTGCTACTCTATCAGCTAGACACAGATCACTGCTACTCTATCAGCTAGATACAGATCACTGCTACTCTATCAGCTAGATACAGATCACTGCTACTCTATCAGCTAGATACAGATCACTGCTACTCTATCAGCTAGATACAGATCACTGCTACTCTATCAGCTAGATACAGATCACTGCTACTCTATCAGCTAGATACAGATCACTGCTACTCTATCAGCTAGATACAGATCACTGCTACTCTATCAGCTAGATACAGATCACTGCTACTCTATCAGCTAGCTACAGATCACTGCTACTCTATCAGCTAGATACAGATCACTGCTACTCTATCAGCTAGATACAGATCACTGCTACTCTATCAGCTAGATACAGATCACTGCTACTCTATCAGCTAGATACAGATCACTGCTACTCTATCAGCTAGATACAGATCACTGCTACTCTATCAGCTAGATACAGATCACTGCTACTCTATCAGCTAGATACAGATCACTGCTACTCTATCAGCTAGCTACAGATCACTGCTACTCTATCAGCTAGATACAGATCACTGCTACTCTATCAGCTAGATACAGATCACTGCTACTCTATCAGCTAGATACAGATCACTGCTACTCTATCAGCTAGATACAGATCACTGCTACTCTATCAGCTAGCTACAGATCACTGCTACTCTATCAGCTAGCTACAGATCACTGCTACTCTATCAGCTAGCTACAGATCACTGCTACTCTATCAGCTAGATACAGATCACTGCTACTCTATCAGCTAGATACAGATCACTGCTACTCTATCAGCTAGATACAGATCACTGCTACTCTATCAGCTAGATACAGATCACTGCTACTCTATCAGCTAGATACAGATCACTGCTACTCTATCAGCTAGATACAGATCACTGCTACTCTATCAGCTAGATACAGATCACTGCTACTCTATCAGCTAGATACAGATCACTGCTACTCTATCAGCTAGATACAGATCACTGCTACTCTATCAGCTAGATACAGATCACTGCTACTCTATCAGCTAGCTACAGATCACTGCTACTCTATCAGCTAGATACAGATCACTGCTACTCTATCAGCTAGCTACAGATCACTGCTACTCTATCAGCTAGACACAGATCACTGCTACTCTATCAGCTAGACACAGATCACTGCTACTCTATCAGCTAGCTACAGATCACTGCTACTCTATCAGCTAGATACAGATCACTGCTACTCTATCAGCTAGCTACAGATCACTGCTACTCTATCAGCTAGACACAGATCACTGCTACTCTATCAGCTAGACACAGATCACTGCTACTCTATCAGCTAGCTACAGATCACTGCTACTCTATCAGCTAGATACAGATCACTGCTACTCTATCAGCTAGCTACAGATCACTGCTACTCTATCAGCTAGATACAGATCACTGCTACTCTATCAGCTAGACACAGATCACTGCTACTCTATCAGCTAGATACAGATCACTGCTACTCTATCAGCTAGATACAGATCACTGCTACTCTATCAGCTAGATACAGATCACTGCTACTCTATCAGCTAGATACAGATCACTGCTACTCTATCAGCTAGATACAGATCACTGCTACTCTATCAGCTAGATACAGATCACTGCTACTCTATCAGCTAGATACAGATCACTGCTACTCTATCAGCTAGACACAGATCACTGCTACTCTATCAGCTAGCTACAGATCACTGCTACTCTATCAGCTAGACACAGATCACTGCTACTCTATCAGCTAGACACAGATCACTGCTACTCTATCAGCTAGCTACAGATCACTGCTACTCTATCAGCTAGATACAGATCACTGCTACTCTATCAGCTAGCTACAGATCACTGCTACTCTATCAGCTAGACACAGATCACTGCTACTCTATCAGCTAGACACAGATCACTGCTACTCTATCAGCTAGCTACAGATCACTGCTACTCTATCAGCTAGATACAGATCACTGCTACTCTATCAGCTAGCTACAGATCACTGCTACTCTATCAGCTAGATACAGATCACTGCTACTCTATCAGCTAGACACAGATCACTGCTACTCTATCAGCTAGATACAGATCACTGCTACTCTATCAGCTAGATACAGATCACTGCTACTCTATCAGCTAGATACAGATCACTGCTACTCTATCAGCTAGATACAGATCACTGCTACTCTATCAGCTAGATACAGATCACTGCTACTCTATCAGCTAGATACAGATCACTGCTACTCTATCAGCTAGATACAGATCACTGCTACTCTATCAGCTAGATACAGATCACTGCTACTCTATCAGCTAGATACAGATCACTGCTACTCTATCAGCTAGATACAGATCACTGCTACTCTATCAGCTAGATACAGATCACTGCTACTCTATCAGCTAGATACAGATCACTGCTACTCTATCAGCTAGATACAGATCACTGCTACTCTATCAGCTAGATACAGATCACTGCTACTCTATCAGCTAGATACAGATCACTGCTACTCTATCAGCTAGATACAGATCACTGCTACTCTATCAGCTAGATACAGATCACTGCTACTCTATCAGCTAGATACAGATCACTGCTACTCTATCAGCTAGATACAGATCACTGCTACTCTATCAGCTAGATACAGATCACTGCTACTCTATCAGCTAGATACAGATCACTGCTACTCTATCAGCTAGATACAGATCACTGCTACTCTATCAGCTAGCTACAGATCACTGCTACTCTATCAGCTAGATACAGATCACTGCTACTCTATCAGCTAGATACAGATCACTGCTACTCTATCAGCTAGATACAGATCACTGCTACTCTATCAGCTAGCTACAGATCACTGCTACTCTATCAGCTAGATACAGATC
>CANNZV010000100.1:170149-261007 GCA_947561585.1 Caprella mutica
GATACAGATCACTGCTACTCTATCAGCTAGCTACAGATCACTGCTACTCTATCAGCTAGATACAGATCACTGCTACTCTATCAGCTAGCTACAGATCACTGCTACTCTATCAGCTAGATACAGATCACTGCTACTCTATCAGCTAGATACAGATCACTGCTACTCTATCAGCTAGCTACAGATCACTGCTACTCTATCAGCTAGATACAGATCACTGCTACTCTATCAGCTAGATACAGATCACTGCTACTCTATCAGCTAGATACAGATCACTGCTACTCTATCAGCTAGATACAGATCACTGCTACTCTATCAGCTAGCTACAGATCACTGCTACTCTATCAGCTAGATACAGATCACTGCTACTCTATCAGCTAGATACAGATCACTGCTACTCTATCAGCTAGATACAGATCACTGCTACTCTATCAGCTAGACACAGATCACTGCTACTCTATCAGCTAGATACAGATCACTGCTACTCTATCAGCTAGCTACAGATCACTGCTACTCTATCAGCTAGCTACAGATCACTGCTACTCTATCAGCTAGCTACAGATCACTGCTACTCTATCAGCTAGATACAGATCACTGCTACTCTATCAGCTAGATACAGATCACTGCTACTCTATCAGCTAGCTACAGATCACTGCTACTCTATCAGCTAGATACAGATCACTGCTACTCTATCAGCTAGCTACAGATCACTGCTACTCTATCAGCTAGACACAGATCACTGCTACTCTATCAGCTAGATACAGATCACTGCTACTCTATCAGCTAGCTACAGATCACTGCTACTCTATCAGCTAGCTACAGATCACTGCTACTCTATCAGCTAGCTACAGATCACTGCTACTCTATCAGCTAGCTACAGATCACTGCTACTCTATCAGCTAGATACAGATCACTGCTACTCTATCAGCTAGATACAGATCACTGCTACTCTATCAGCTAGCTACAGATCACTGCTACTCTATCAGCTAGATACAGATCACTGCTACTCTATCAGCTAGATACAGATCACTGCTACTCTATCAGCTAGACACAGATCACTGCTACTCTATCAGCTAGATACAGATCACTGCTACTCTATCAGCTAGCTACAGATCACTGCTACTCTATCAGCTAGCTACAGATCACTGCTACTCTATCAGCTAGCTACAGATCACTGCTACTCTATCAGCTAGATACAGATCACTGCTACTCTATCAGCTAGATACAGATCACTGCTACTCTATCAGCTAGCTACAGATCACTGCTACTCTATCAGCTAGATACAGATCACTGCTACTCTATCAGCTAGCTACAGATCACTGCTACTCTATCAGCTAGCTACAGATCACTGCTACTCTATCAGCTAGATACAGATCACTGCTACTCTATCAGCTAGCTACAGATCACTGCTACTCTATCAGCTAGATACAGATCACTGCTACTCTATCAGCTAGCTACAGATCACTGCTACTCTATCAGCTAGCTACAGATCACTGCTACTCTATCAGCTAGCTACAGATCACTGCTACTCTATCAGCTAGATACAGATCACTGCTACTCTATCAGCTAGACACAGATCACTGCTACTCTATCAGCTAGATACAGATCACTGCTACTCTATTAGCTAGATACAGATCACTGCTACTCTATCAGCTAGACACAGATCACTGCTACTCTATTAGCTAGATACAGATCACTGCTACTCTATCAGCTAGACACAGATCACTGCTACTCTATCAGCTAGATACAGATCACTGCTACTCTATCAGCTAGATACAGATCACTGCTACTCTATCAGCTAGATACAGATCACTGCTACTCTATCAGCTAGCTACAGATCACTGCTACTCTATCAGCTAGACACAGATCACTGCTACTCTATCAGCTAGCTACAGATCACTGCTACTCTATCAGCTAGATACAGATCACTGCTACTCTATCAGCTAGATACAGATCACTGCTACTCTATCAGCTAGATACAGATCACTGCTACTCTATCAGCTAGATACAGATCACTGCTACTCTATCAGCTAGATACAGATCACTGCTACTCTATCAGCTAGCTACAGATCACTGCTACTCTATCAGCTAGATACAGATCACTGCTACTCTATCAGCTAGCTACAGATCACTGCTACTCTATCAGCTAGACACAGATCACTGCTACTCTATCAGCTAGACACAGATCACTGCTACTCTATCAGCTAGCTACAGATCACTGCTACTCTATCAGCTAGATACAGATCACTGCTACTCTATCAGCTAGCTACAGATCACTGCTACTCTATCAGCTAGATACAGATCACTGCTACTCTATCAGCTAGACACAGATCACTGCTACTCTATCAGCTAGATACAGATCACTGCTACTCTATCAGCTAGATACAGATCACTGCTACTCTATCAGCTAGATACAGATCACTGCTACTCTATCAGCTAGATACAGATCACTGCTACTCTATCAGCTAGATACAGATCACTGCTACTCTATCAGCTAGATACAGATCACTGCTACTCTATCAGCTAGATACAGATCACTGCTACTCTATCAGCTAGACACAGATCACTGCTACTCTATCAGCTAGCTACAGATCACTGCTACTCTATCAGCTAGACACAGATCACTGCTACTCTATCAGCTAGACACAGATCACTGCTACTCTATCAGCTAGCTACAGATCACTGCTACTCTATCAGCTAGAT
The DNA here is from genome assembly GCA_947561585.1 of Caprella mutica. Classification (NCBI taxonomy): domain Eukaryota; kingdom Metazoa; phylum Arthropoda; class Malacostraca; order Amphipoda; family Caprellidae; genus Caprella; species Caprella mutica. Next base: position 172,850 of record CANNZV010000100.1, read on the forward strand.
ACAGATCACTGCTACTCTATCAGCTAGCTACAGATCACTGCTACTCTATCAGCTAGACACAGATCACTGCTACTCTATCAGCTAGACACAGATCACTGCTACTCTATCAGCTAGCTACAGATCACTGCTACTCTATCAGCTAGATACAGATCACTGCTACTCTATCAGCTAGCTACAGATCACTGCTACTCTATCAGCTAGATACAGATCACTGCTACTCTATCAGCTAGACACAGATCACTGCTACTCTATCAGCTAGATACAGATCACTGCTACTCTATCAGCTAGATACAGATCACTGCTACTCTATCAGCTAGATACAGATCACTGCTACTCTATCAGCTAGATACAGATCACTGCTACTCTATCAGCTAGATACAGATCACTGCTACTCTATCAGCTAGATACAGATCACTGCTACTCTATCAGCTAGATACAGATCACTGCTACTCTATCAGCTAGATACAGATCACTGCTACTCTATCAGCTAGCTACAGATCACTGCTACTCTATCAGCTAGATACAGATCACTGCTACTCTATCAGCTAGATACAGATCACTGCTACTCTATCAGCTAGATACAGATCACTGCTACTCTATCAGCTAGATACAGATCACTGCTACTCTATCAGCTAGATACAGATCACTGCTACTCTATCAGCTAGATACAGATCACTGCTACTCTATCAGCTAGATACAGATCACTGCTACTCTATCAGCTAGCTACAGATCACTGCTACTCTATCAGCTAGATACAGATCACTGCTACTCTATCAGCTAGATACAGATCACTGCTACTCTATCAGCTAGATACAGATCACTGCTACTCTATCAGCTAGATACAGATCACTGCTACTCTATCAGCTAGCTACAGATCACTGCTACTCTATCAGCTAGCTACAGATCACTGCTACTCTATCAGCTAGCTACAGATCACTGCTACTCTATCAGCTAGATACAGATCACTGCTACTCTATCAGCTAGATACAGATCACTGCTACTCTATCAGCTAGATACAGATCACTGCTACTCTATCAGCTAGATACAGATCACTGCTACTCTATCAGCTAGCTACAGATCACTGCTACTCTATCAGCTAGATACAGATCACTGCTACTCTATCAGCTAGCTACAGATCACTGCTACTCTATCAGCTAGACACAGATCACTGCTACTCTATCAGCTAGACACAGATCACTGCTACTCTATCAGCTAGCTACAGATCACTGCTACTCTATCAGCTAGATACAGATCACTGCTACTCTATCAGCTAGCTACAGATCACTGCTACTCTATCAGCTAGACACAGATCACTGCTACTCTATCAGCTAGACACAGATCACTGCTACTCTATCAGCTAGCTACAGATCACTGCTACTCTATCAGCTAGATACAGATCACTGCTACTCTATCAGCTAGCTACAGATCACTGCTACTCTATCAGCTAGATACAGATCACTGCTACTCTATCAGCTAGACACAGATCACTGCTACTCTATCAGCTAGATACAGATCACTGCTACTCTATCAGCTAGATACAGATCACTGCTACTCTATCAGCTAGACACAGATCACTGCTACTCTATCAGCTAGATACAGATCACTGCTACTCTATCAGCTAGATACAGATCACTGCTACTCTATCAGCTAGACACAGATCACTGCTACTCTATCAGCTAGATACAGATCACTGCTACTCTATCAGCTAGATACAGATCACTGCTACTCTATCAGCTAGATACAGATCACTGCTACTCTATCAGCTAGATACAGATCACTGCTACTCTATCAGCTAGATACAGATCACTGCTACTCTATCAGCTAGATACAGATCACTGCTACTCTATCAGCTAGATACAGATCACTGCTACTCTATCAGCTAGATACAGATCACTGCTACTCTATCAGCTAGATACAGATCACTGCTACTCTATCAGCTAGCTACAGATCACTGCTACTCTATCAGCTAGATACAGATCACTGCTACTCTATCAGCTAGATACAGATCACTGCTACTCTATCAGCTAGATACAGATCACTGCTACTCTATCAGCTAGATACAGATCACTGCTACTCTATCAGCTAGATACAGATCACTGCTACTCTATCAGCTAGATACAGATCACTGCTACTCTATCAGCTAGATACAGATCACTGCTACTCTATCAGCTAGATACAGATCACTGCTACTCTATCAGCTAGATACAGATCACTGCTACTCTATCAGCTAGATACAGATCACTGCTACTCTATCAGCTAGCTACAGATCACTGCTACTCTATCAGCTAGCTACAGATCACTGCTACTCTATCAGCTAGATACAGATCACTGCTACTCTATCAGCTAGCTACAGATCACTGCTACTCTATCAGCTAGCTACAGATCACTGCTACTCTATCAGCTAGATACAGATCACTGCTACTCTATCAGCTAGATACAGATCACTGCTACTCTATCAGCTAGATACAGATCACTGCTACTCTATCAGCTAGATACAGATCACTGCTACTCTATCAGCTAGATACAGATCACTGCTACTCTATCAGCTAGCTACAGATCACTGCTACTCTATCAGCTAGATACAGATCACTGCTACTCTATCAGCTAGATACAGATCACTGCTACTCTATCAGCTAGCTACAGATCACTGCTACTCTATCAGCTAGATACAGATCACTGCTACTCTATCAGCTAGCTACAGATCACTGCTACTCTATCAGCTAGATACAGATCACTGCTACTCTATCAGCTAGATACAGATCACTGCTACTCTATCAGCTAGCTACAGATCACTGCTACTCTATCAGCTAGATACAGATCACTGCTACTCTATCAGCTAGATACAGATCACTGCTACTCTATCAGCTAGATACAGATCACTGCTACTCTATCAGCTAGATACAGATCACTGCTACTCTATCAGCTAGCTACAGATCACTGCTACTCTATCAGCTAGATACAGATCACTGCTACTCTATCAGCTAGATACAGATCACTGCTACTCTATCAGCTAGATACAGATCACTGCTACTCTATCAGCTAGACACAGATCACTGCTACTCTATCAGCTAGATACAGATCACTGCTACTCTATCAGCTAGCTACAGATCACTGCTACTCTATCAGCTAGCTACAGATCACTGCTACTCTATCAGCTAGCTACAGATCACTGCTACTCTATCAGCTAGATACAGATCACTGCTACTCTATCAGCTAGATACAGATCACTGCTACTCTATCAGCTAGCTACAGATCACTGCTACTCTATCAGCTAGATACAGATCACTGCTACTCTATCAGCTAGCTACAGATCACTGCTACTCTATCAGCTAGACACAGATCACTGCTACTCTATCAGCTAGATACAGATCACTGCTACTCTATCAGCTAGCTACAGATCACTGCTACTCTATCAGCTAGCTACAGATCACTGCTACTCTATCAGCTAGCTACAGATCACTGCTACTCTATCAGCTAGCTACAGATCACTGCTACTCTATCAGCTAGATACAGATCACTGCTACTCTATCAGCTAGATACAGATCACTGCTACTCTATCAGCTAGCTACAGATCACTGCTACTCTATCAGCTAGATACAGATCACTGCTACTCTATCAGCTAGATACAGATCACTGCTACTCTATCAGCTAGACACAGATCACTGCTACTCTATCAGCTAGATACAGATCACTGCTACTCTATCAGCTAGCTACAGATCACTGCTACTCTATCAGCTAGCTACAGATCACTGCTACTCTATCAGCTAGCTACAGATCACTGCTACTCTATCAGCTAGATACAGATCACTGCTACTCTATCAGCTAGATACAGATCACTGCTACTCTATCAGCTAGCTACAGATCACTGCTACTCTATCAGCTAGATACAGATCACTGCTACTCTATCAGCTAGCTACAGATCACTGCTACTCTATCAGCTAGCTACAGATCACTGCTACTCTATCAGCTAGATACAGATCACTGCTACTCTATCAGCTAGCTACAGATCACTGCTACTCTATCAGCTAGATACAGATCACTGCTACTCTATCAGCTAGCTACAGATCACTGCTACTCTATCAGCTAGCTACAGATCACTGCTACTCTATCAGCTAGATACAGATCACTGCTACTCTATCAGCTAGATACAGATCACTGCTACTCTATCAGCTAGACACAGATCACTGCTACTCTATCAGCTAGATACAGATCACTGCTACTCTATTAGCTAGATACAGATCACTGCTACTCTATCAGCTAGACACAGATCACTGCTACTCTATCAGCTAGCTACAGATCACTGCTACTCTATCAGCTAGCTACAGATCACTGCTACTCTATCAGCTAGCTACAGATCACTGCTACTCTATCAGCTAGATACAGATCACTGCTACTCTATCAGCTAGACACAGATCACTGCTACTCTATCAGCTAGATACAGATCACTGCTACTCTATTAGCTAGATACAGATCACTGCTACTCTATCAGCTAGACACAGATCACTGCTACTCTATCAGCTAGATACAGATCACTGCTACTCTATCAGCTAGATACAGATCACTGCTACTCTATCAGCTAGATACAGATCACTGCTACTCTATCAGCTAGCTACAGATCACTGCTACTCTATCAGCTAGACACAGATCACTGCTACTCTATCAGCTAGCTACAGATCACTGCTACTCTATCAGCTAGATACAGATCACTGCTACTCTATCAGCTAGATACAGATCACTGCTACTCTATCAGCTAGATACAGATCACTGCTACTCTATCAGCTAGATACAGATCACTGCTACTCTATCAGCTAGATACAGATCACTGCTACTCTATCAGCTAGATACAGATCACTGCTACTCTATTAGCTAGCTACAGATCACTGCTACTCTATCAGCTAGATACAGATCACTGCTACTCTATCAGCTAGATACAGATCACTGCTACTCTATCAGCTAGATACAGATCACTGCTACTCTATCAGCTAGCTACAGATCACTGCTACTCTATCAGCTAGATACAGATCACTGCTACTCTATCAGCTAGATACAGATCACTGCTACTCTATCAGCTAGATACAGATCACTGCTACTCTATCAGCTAGATACAGATCACTGCTACTCTATCAGCTAGCTACAGATCACTGCTACTCTATCAGCTAGATACAGATCACTGCTACTCTATCAGCTAGCTACAGATCACTGCTACTCTATCAGCTAGATACAGATCACTGCTACTCTATCAGCTAGATACAGATCACTGCTACTCTATCAGCTAGATACAGATCACTGCTACTCTATCAGCTAGATACAGATCACTGCTACTCTATCAGCTAGACACAGATCACTGCTACTCTATCAGCTAGATACAGATCACTGCTACTCTATTAGCTAGATACAGATCACTGCTACTCTATCAGCTAGACACAGATCACTGCTACTCTATTAGCTAGATACAGATCACTGCTACTCTATCAGCTAGACACAGATCACTGCTACTCTATCAGCTAGATACAGATCACTGCTACTCTATCAGCTAGATACAGATCACTGCTACTCTATCAGCTAGATACAGATCACTGCTACTCTATCAGCTAGCTACAGATCACTGCTACTCTATCAGCTAGACACAGATCACTGCTACTCTATCAGCTAGCTACAGATCACTGCTACTCTATCAGCTAGATACAGATCACTGCTACTCTATCAGCTAGATACAGATCACTGCTACTCTATCAGCTAGATACAGATCACTGCTACTCTATCAGCTAGATACAGATCACTGCTACTCTATCAGCTAGCTACAGATCACTGCTACTCTATCAGCTAGCTACAGATCACTGCTACTCTATCAGCTAGATACAGATCACTGCTACTCTATCAGCTAGATACAGATCACTGCTACTCTATCAGCTAGATACAGATCACTGCTACTCTATCAGCTAGATACAGATCACTGCTACTCTATCAGCTAGATACAGATCACTGCTACTCTATCAGCTAGATACAGATCACTGCTACTCTATCAGCTAGATACAGATCACTGCTACTCTATCAGCTAGCTACAGATCACTGCTACTCTATCAGCTAGATACAGATCACTGCTACTCTATCAGCTAGATACAGATCACTGCTACTCTATCAGCTAGACACAGATCACTGCTACTCTATCAGCTAGATACAGATCACTGCTACTCTATTAGCTAGATACAGATCACTGCTACTCTATCAGCTAGACACAGATCACTGCTACTCTATCAGCTAGCTACAGATCACTGCTACTCTATCAGCTAGCTACAGATCACTGCTACTCTATCAGCTAGCTACAGATCACTGCTACTCTATCAGCTAGATACAGATCACTGCTACTCTATCAGCTAGACACAGATCACTGCTACTCTATCAGCTAGATACAGATCACTGCTACTCTATTAGCTAGATACAGATCACTGCTACTCTATCAGCTAGACACAGATCACTGCTACTCTATCAGCTAGATACAGATCACTGCTACTCTATCAGCTAGATACAGATCACTGCTACTCTATCAGCTAGATACAGATCACTGCTACTCTATCAGCTAGCTACAGATCACTGCTACTCTATCAGCTAGACACAGATCACTGCTACTCTATCAGCTAGCTACAGATCACTGCTACTCTATCAGCTAGATACAGATCACTGCTACTCTATCAGCTAGATACAGATCACTGCTACTCTATCAGCTAGATACAGATCACTGCTACTCTATCAGCTAGATACAGATCACTGCTACTCTATCAGCTAGCTACAGATCACTGCTACTCTATCAGCTAGCTACAGATCACTGCCACTCTATCAGCTAGCTACAGATCACTGCCACTCTATCAGCTAGATACAGATCACTGCTACTCTATCAGCTAGCTACAGATCACTGCACTCTATCAGCTAGATACAGATCACTGCTACTCTATCAGCTAGATACAGATCACTGCTACTCTATCAGCTAGATACAGATCACTGCTACTCTATCAGCTAGCTACAGATCACTGCACTCTATCAGCTAGATACAGATCACTGCTACTCTATCAGCTAGATACAGATCACTGCTACTCTATCAGCTAGCTACAGATCACTGCTACTCTATCAGCTAGATACAGATCACTGCTACTCTATCAGCTAGATACAGATCACTGCTACTCTATCAGCTAGCTACAGATCACTGCTACTCTATCAGCTAGATACAGATCACTGCTACTCTATCAGCTAGCTACAGATCACTGCTACTCTATCAGCTAGATACAGATCACTGCTACTCTATCAGCTAGATACAGATCACTGCTACTCTATCAGCTAGATACAGATCACTGCTACTCTATCAGCTAGCTACAGATCACTGCTACTCTATCAGCTAGATACAGATCACTGCTACTCTATCAGCTAGATACAGATCACTGCTACTCTATCAGCTAGATACAGATCACTGCTACTCTATCAGCTAGATACAGATCACTGCTACTCTATCAGCTAGATACAGATCACTGCTACTCTATCAGCTAGATACAGATCACTGCTACTCTATCAGCTAGATACAGATCACTGCTACTCTATCAGCTAGATACAGATCACTGCTACTCTATCAGCTAGATACAGATCACTGCTACTCTATCAGCTAGATACAGATCACTGCTACTCTATCAGCTAGATACAGATCACTGCTACTCTATCAGCTAGATACAGATCACTGCTACTCTATCAGCTAGATACAGATCACTGCTACTCTATCAGCTAGATACAGATCACTGCTACTCTATCAGCTAGATACAGATCACTGCTACTCTATCAGCTAGATACAGATCACTGCTACTCTATCAGCTAGATACAGATCACTGCTACTCTATCAGCTAGATACAGATCACTGCTACTCTATCAGCTAGATACAGATCACTGCTACTCTATCAGCTAGATACAGATCACTGCTACTCTATCAGCTAGATACAGATCACTGCTACTCTATCAGCTAGATACAGATCACTGCTACTCTATCAGCTAGATACAGATCACTGCTACTCTATCAGCTAGATACAGATCACTGCTACTCTATCAGCTAGATACAGATCACTGCTACTCTATCAGCTAGATACAGATCACTGCTACTCTATCAGCTAGATACAGATCACTGCTACTCTATCAGCTAGATACAGATCACTGCTACTCTATCAGCTAGATACAGATCACTGCTACTCTATCAGCTAGATACAGATCACTGCTACTCTATCAGCTAGATACAGATCACTGCTACTCTATCAGCTAGACACAGATCACTGCTACTCTATCAGCTAGATACAGATCACTGCTACTCTATCAGCTAGATACAGATCACTGCTACTCTATCAGCTAGATACAGATCACTGCTACTCTATCAGCTAGATACAGATCACTGCTACTCTATCAGCTAGATACAGATCACTGCTACTCTATCAGCTAGATACAGATCACTGCTACTCTATCAGCTAGATACAGATCACTGCTACTCTATCAGCTAGATACAGATCACTGCTACTCTATCAGCTAGATACAGATCACTGCTACTCTATCAGCTAGATACAGATCACTGCTACTCTATCAGCTAGATACAGATCACTGCTACTCTATCAGATCAGCTAGATACAGATCACTGCTACTCTATCAGCTAGATACAGATCACTGCTACTCTATCAGCTAGATACAGATCACTGCTACTCTATCAGCTAGATACAGATCACTGCTACTCTATCAGCTAGATACAGATCACTGCTACTCTATCAGCTAGATACAGATCACTGCTACTCTATCAGCTAGATACAGATCACTGCTACTCTATCAGCTAGATACAGATCACTGCTACTCTATCAGCTAGATACAGATCACTGCTACTCTATCAGCTAGATACAGATCACTGCTACTCTATCAGCTAGATACAGATCACTGCTACTCTATCAGCTAGATACAGATCACTGCTACTCTATCAGCTAGATACAGATCACTGCTACTCTATCAGCTAGATACAGATCACTGCTACTCTATCAGCTAGATACAGATCACTGCTACTCTATCAGCTAGATACAGATCACTGCTACTCTATCAGCTAGATACAGATCACTGCTACTCTATCAGCTAGATACAGATCACTGCTACTCTATCAGCTAGATACAGATCACTGCTACTCTATCAGCTAGATACAGATCACTGCTACTCTATCAGCTAGATACAGATCACTGCTACTCTATCAGCTAGATACAGATCACTGCTACTCTATCAGCTAGATACAGATCACTGCTACTCTATCAGCTAGATACAGATCACTGCTACTCTATCAGCTAGATACAGATCACTGCTACTCTATCAGCTAGATACAGATCACTGCTACTCTATCAGCTAGATACAGATCACTGCTACTCTATCAGCTAGATACAGATCACTGCTACTCTATCAGCTAGATACAGATCACTGCTACTCTATCAGCTAGATACAGATCACTGCTACTCTATCAGCTAGATACAGATCACTGCTACTCTATCAGCTAGATACAGATCACTGCTACTCTATCAGCTAGATACAGATCACTGCTACTCTATCAGCTAGATACAGATCACTGCTACTCTATCAGCTAGATACAGATCACTGCTACTCTATCAGCTAGATACAGATCACTGCTACTCTATCAGCTAGATACAGATCACTGCTACTCTATCAGCTAGATACAGATCACTGCTACTCTATCAGCTAGATCACTGCTACTCTATCAGCTAGATACAGATCACTGCTACTATCAGCTAGATACAGATCACTGCTACTCTATCAGCTAGATACAGATCACTGCTACTCTATCAGCTAGATACAGATCACTGCTACTCTATCAGCTAGATACAGATCACTGCTACTCTATCAGCTAGATACAGATCACTGCTACTCTATCAGATCATCTATAGATACAGATCACTGCTACTCTATCAGCTAGATACAGATCACTGCTACTCTATCAGCTAGATACAGATCACTGCTACTCTATCAGCTAGATACAGATCACTGCTACTCTATCAGCTAGATACAGATCACTGCTACTCTATCAGCTAGATACAGATCACTGCTACTCTATCAGCTAGCTACAGATCACTGCTACTCTATCAGCTAGATACAGATCACTGCTACTCTATCAGCTAGATACAGATCACTGCTACTCTATCAGCTAGATACAGATCACTGCTACTCTATCAGCTAGATACAGATCACTGCTACTCTATCAGCTAGATACAGATCACTGCTACTCTATCAGCTAGATACAGATCACTGCTACTCTATCAGCTAGATACAGATCACTGCTACTCTATCAGCTAGATACAGATCACTGCTACTCTATCAGCTAGATACAGATCACTGCTACTCTATCAGCTAGATACAGATCACTGCTACTCTATCAGCTAGCTACAGATCACTGCTACTCTATCAGCTAGATACAGATCACTGCTACTCTATCAGCTAGATACAGATCACTGCTACTCTATCAGCTAGATACAGATCACTGCTACTCTATCAGCTAGATACAGATCACTGCTACTCTATCAGCTAGATACAGATCACTGCTACTCTATCAGCTAGCTACAGATCACTGCTACTCTATCAGCTAGATACAGATCACTGCTACTCTATCAGCTAGATACAGATCACTGCTACTCTATCAGCTAGACACAGATCACTGCTACTCTATCAGCTAGATACAGATCACTGCTACTCTATCAGCTAGATACAGATCACTGCTACTCTATCAGCTAGATACAGATCACTGCTACTCTATCAGCTAGATACAGATCACTGCTACTCTATCAGCTAGATACAGATCACTGCTACTCTATCAGCTAGATACAGATCACTGCTACTCTATCAGCTAGATACAGATCACTGCTACTCTATCAGCTAGATACAGATCACTGCTACTCTATCAGCTAGATACACCCAACACTCAATTCTTGTCAATGGTTCTTGAGATCAGTTCTCATTTTAAATTAACTTATATTATTATCTCTTAATTTATATGTATTTTAAGAAACAGTAACTATATATTAATAACACATACTTCATTTTGAGGTGTTAGATGTACTTCCTCAGCGAATGGTGGCACTGCTACTAATTAGTACTGAGCCATTTCACAAGGAATATAGCTTATCAATTTTGAGTTTACTAGCGTACTTACTTGATTGGTTTCAATTTGGAAAATGTACTTTTACCTATGAATAAGAAATGACCAGAGAATGAAGTTTATATATATAAGTGAGTATTCATATATTATTCCGTTTTTCATGTAAAACTATATTCAGAACGATACTATAAATACTTGAGATATATTCAAATATAATATTCTTATTATATCTGTTATTCATTTTTATCCAGCTTGATTTCAATCGCAATCTGAATAAATATTTCACATTGAAATCCTCCGTCTTTACTTCATTTATAATTCATAAGCCATCATCAATGGTCAGAAGAATATTTGAAGAAAAACTCCGAACAAATCACTTGATAGTGAAATATTTATGTTCTATCCATTTTTGCATCATTCTGCCGAGATCTAATAATTTGAGCAAATAATATCAGAGTTTTGCTTCCTATTCTAATTTGGTTTTTAATTTCAAAGTTCTGTCCACTCGACTCCTGATTTGAGGGGCCATGTTTGTTTGCCAACAGAACAACACTCGTCAATAGCCAATCACTGGAACATTTTATCAACTCGTGTCTAGAGTCCATATCTAAAAAAGACCAATCGTTAACCATTCAAAACAGAAACAAATAATCATTATCGGATTCATGTAAAAGTCCTCTAAACATGAGGAGGGGGGGGCTTAAGAGGAGGGGGGGGGGTTATCTCCAGCAGTGAATGGATATAAATAATGTATCTGTCAAAACCAGTGGATATTTCCTTTAAAAGGCTTGGTATCTATGATACACATCTTTTCCGCATCCTGGCTACTGCTCGGCTTACTAATTAGCTGATAATGTATTCATAGTCCAATGGCATACAGACATCTTTTAAAGATCCAGAACAAAAGTTCATCTCTTTTTTATTCAATGGTAAACAGAAGCTGAATTTGTTTCACTGGATAGGTGGGGGGGGGGGGGATTGTATACACGATTAATGATCTCTTTTATTATTTCTCTCTCGATAACGATGTCTGTATATAATTACGGCCATCCAATTGCTGGCAGCTGGGCTCTTTTGATTGTTTTTAGTTTTCAATCTTTTTGTTGTGTTTAAAATTGAAGTGATTTAAATTGGATTTAGAGATAGGAGTACAATGGCTTTATTTATTTTGAGTAATATTTGTTTACCTAAGAGAAAACTGTCTGTCGATTATTATAGAGGGGAGATGACTTCTCTTGAGCCCTGAACTGTTGTAATTTGGATTATGAATTTTCTTTTTTCCATATGCAATTTTGGATGGTATTCATTCATGAACTTCATCACCAAATTGGGGTATTTGAATTTGTTAATGAAGTCACCTACTTTCCAGATAGTGTTTAAGAAAGTATTATTAATTTTTTTACCAATAAAATTATAATGTGATATGGTTATTTGCATCAATTCAGGAGTTAAACATTTTAAGGTAGGAATAAATTTTGCATTTTTTCTTATTCTACTTTTCTATAATGAATACTTCATAAACCATTTTAATAGGTACGAAATCATTAAATTCTGTTCATAATATAGACTCATGCAAGTATTTTCTTATAATTTCAATTCAAACTAAAGCTTCGATTGCTTCAATGCTAAAAAATGGAAGGAAACTAAGATTGCGTGAAGCTCTTATATGAAATGAAACTATCATAACTCCTTCATTCCATTGGTTCTGTTATTTGTATTCCAATAGAATAAGAAAGGAACAAACTAATTAAAAAACGGAAATTAGATCATTTTAATCGGAAATTATCTTGAATATCCGGTGAAGACAACCATTATTTTACTAGCATCCTTAATTAACTTAAATATACGGTAAAGACAACCATTATTTTACTAGCATCCTTAATTAACTTAAATATACGGTAAAGACAACCATTATTTTACTAACATCCTTAATTAACTTAAATATACGGTAAAGACAACCATATTTTTATTTACTTACTATGCAACGATCTTGAAAGGATGACGCCTCTCACATGGAAAACTAGATTATGTGTACTCGGTTGAGCGCATATCTTCGCCTCCACTTTGACCTGTTCTCTCCCAAAATCTAAGAAACTGCTAACTGGATAATAACCAATCGTCCCATCAAGTTTCATACAATATGGTTCAATACTTTTTGAGTGAGTCATGCATTCCTATGTGAGTGAGCCAGTGAGTCATGCATTCCTATGTGAGTGAGCCAGTGAGTCATGCATTCCTATGTGTGTGAGCCAGTGAGTCATGCATTGCTATGTGAGTGAGTCAGTGAGTCATGCATTGCTATGTAAGTGAGCCAGTGAGTCATGCATTGCTATGTGAGTGAGCCAGTGAATCATGCTTTGCTATGTAAGTGAGCCAGTGAGTCATGCATTGCTATGTGAGTGAGCCAGTGAGTCATGCATTGCTATGTGAGTGAGCCAGTGAATCATGCATTGCTATGTGAGTGAGCCAGTGAGTCATGCATTCCTATGTGTGTGAGCCAGTGAGTCATGCATTGCTATGTGAGTGAGTCAGTGAGTCATGCATTGCTATGTAAGTGAGCCAGTGAGTCATGCATTGCTATGTGAGTGAGCCAGTGAATCATGCTTTGCTATGTAAGTGAGCCAGTGAGTCATGCATTGCTATGTGAGTGAGCCAGTGAGTCATGCATTGCTATGTGAGTGAGCCAGTGAATCATGCTTTGCTATGTAAGTGAGCCAGTGAGTCATGCATTGCTATGTGAGTGAGCCAGTGAGTCATGCATTGCTATGTGAGTGAGCCAGTGAATCATGCATTGCTATGTGAGTAAGCCAGTGAGTCATGTATTGCTATGTGAGTGAGCCAGTGAGTCATGCATTGCTATGTGTCGCTGCAAGTTAGCAACTGGTATCAACATTGATTATCTCCTGCATAATGTAAACCCCGAATCAAATTCACACTCACTCACATTCAAAACCTTCCCCCTAAGAAATACGATGCCATTTTCTGTTTCTAGATTCATTCAATAAATTAAAATTTCTGATGTTTCAGTTGGACTATTTTCAGAGTATATATTGAGTGTGCAGAGCTTCCAGTCCCGGTCTCCAGGGGTCGCTGGAGGCTGCCAGAGGTAGGGGCAATAGTTTACAGACAGCACCACGTCACACCACGTTGTGACTCAGTTTTCAACAAGGAATGTTATTGTGGCCGTGACTTGAGAAAATAGTGCTTTTTTAGCTGTATCCTCCCTTCACAGCATGAACAGGTGAGATAGAATCTATCGCATAGTTCCTTCTCCTCACCTTTCAACCTTTGCCTCACCTTCAACCTCACTAGGGTGGCTGGTTAGAGGATTATTAGCCATTGGCTTGCAATGCAACGTGCTATAGGCCTACAAGAAGCACATGTGATGCCTTGTCTCTATACAGGGAACTTGTTGATTGGCTTATTTTATTCAACAGCATACCTGAGTAACATTTATTTATATATGCACTATATAATGACTAGTTGTCTGCTTGTATTTACGTATATTGTGAATTACTTCTTTATGTATATTGTGAATTACTTCTTATGTATAGTATGAATTACTTCTTTATGTATATTGTGAATTACTTCTTTATGTATAGTATGAATTACTTCTTTATGTATAGTATGAATTACTTCTTTATGTATAGTATGAATTACTTCTTTATGTATAGTATGAATTACTTCTTTATGTATAGTATGAATTACTTCTTTATGTATATTGTGAATTACTTCTTTATGTATAGTATGAATTACTTCTTTATGTATATTGTGAATTACTTCTTTATGTATAGTATGAATTACTTCTTTATGTATATTGTGAATTACTTCTTTATGTATAGTATGAATTACTTCTTTATGTATATTGTGAATTACTTCTTTATGTATAGTATGAAATTATTACTTCTTTATGTATAGTATGAATTACTTCTTTATGTATAGTATGAATTACTTCTTTATGTATAGTATGAATTACTTCTTTATGTATAGTATGAATTACTTCTTTATGTATAGTATGAATTACTTCTGTATGTATAGTATGAATTACTTCTTTATGTATAGTATGAATTACTTCTGTATGTATAGTATGAATTACTTCTTTATGTATAGTATGAATTACTTCTTTATGTATAGTATGAATTACTTCTTTATGTATAGTATGAATTACTTCTTTATGTATAGTATGAATTACTTCTTTATGTATAGTATGAATTACTTCTTTATGTATATTGTGAATTACTTCTTTATGTATAGTATGAATTACTTCTTTATGTATATTGTGAATTACTTCTTTATGTATAGTATGAATTACTTCTTCATGTATATTGTGAATTACTTCTTTATGTATAGTATGAATTACTTCTTTATGTATATTGTGAATTACTTCTTTATGTATAGTATGAAATTATTACTTCTTTATGTATAGTATGAATTACTTCTTTATGTATAGTATGAATTACTTCTTTATGTATAGTATGAATTACTTCTTTATGTATAGTATGAATTACTTCTTTATGTATAGTATGAATTACTTCTGTATGTATAGTATGAATTACTTCTTTATGTATAGTATGAATTACTTCTGTATGTATAGTATGAATTACTTCTTTATGTATAGTATGAATTACTTCTTTATGTATAGTATGAATTACTTCTTTATGTATAGTATGAATTACTTCTTTATGTATAGTATGAATTACTTCTTTATGTATATTGTGAATTACTTCTTTATGTATAGTATGAATTACTTCTTTATGTATATTGTGAATTACTTCTTTATGTATAGTATGAATTACTTCTTCATGTATATTGTGAATTACTTCTTTATGTATAGTATGAATTACTTCTTTATGTATATTGTGAATTACTTCTTTATGTATAGTATGAAATTATTACTTCTTTATGTATAGTATGAATTACTTCTTTATGTATAGTATGAATTACTTCTTTATGTATAGTATGAATTACTTCTTTATGTATAGTATGAATTACTTCTTTATGTATAGTATGAATTACTTCTGTATGTATAGTATGAATTACTTCTTTATGTATAGTATGAATTACTTCTGTATGTATAGTATGAATTACTTCTTTATGTATAGTATGAATTACTTCTTTATGTATAGTATGAATTACTTCTTTATGTATATTGTGAATTACTTCTTTATGTATAGTATGAAATTATTACTTCTTTATGTATAGTATGAATTACTTCTTTATGTATAGTATGAATTACTTCTTTATGTATAGTATGAATTACTTCTTTATGTATAGTATGAATTACTTCTGTATGTATAGTATGAATTACTTCTTTATGTATAGTATGAATTACTTCTGTATGTATAGTATGAATTACTTCTTTATGTATAGTATGAATTACTTCTGTATGTATAGTATGAATTACTTCTTTATGTATAGTATGAATTACTTCTTTATGTATAGTATGAATTACTTCTTTATGTATAGTATGAATTACTTCTTTATGTATAGTATGAATTACTTCTGTATGTATAGTATGAATTACTTTATAGTTTAAATACATTCAGATATAAAATAGCCATATGAATATGATGATTTTCTATTAATTGCCACTAAGTAGTACAGCATCATATGTTTACAAAATACTTTCACATATAGTTATTAATGTATTACTTATAAAAGGTTCTAATGAATTTTCTTGAAGCGATATTTTCGAACACGATTATATATACAGGGTGTCCCAAAAAAAACGATACCCAATGGCTGTAATTCAAAAACTATTAAACTTACAAAAAATTTGAAAACTTCATTTTGTTTATAAACATTTATTCCATATCTGTACAAAATTTTAGATGAAAATAACGAACTGTTTTCTCTACACAGTATTTATAGTGACCGATATCAAAAACCTGTTTGCGCACTTTTGGTTTAACTTCGAATTTTAGGATATAAAAACCTTGTTTTTAATAACTTTCAACAGTATATTATTTTTTTAATTAAAATACCGTTATTATAACATTAAAAGTCGTTTATTACTATGCAACCAAAAAAAACAATAATTAAAGCTGTTCCTCCTATTTATCGTTTCAGGCGATCTGGTGGGCCATTCGATACGATGATTCAGGGCGATAATGCCTATTGCCGAATAGCTCATATAGTGTTTCCTTACAGTAACAGTTCTGAACCCGTCCTGAACCAAGCAGGTTCGATTGATTCTGTTTCTACGTAATTCTTGAATTCTAGGAACGATTCTATCATTTATTAGATCAAGGTATCTATCTCCATTTAAATTATTTTTGTAAATATAAGGACAGACGATATGGCCAAGTCGGCCATTGCTACCTAATCTAATCCACACACAGATTTTATGTCACGAAATTCTTACGTCAAAGTTGAAAGTAGGAGGTTGGTTCTTCGGTTAATATGTGCAAACGTTATGACAATTTATTTTACCATTCAAATGAAAAGTGGTCTCATCACCAACCACATTATCGTCCACAAACCGGACATTTCTTTGCTAAAACCAATGAGCAAAATTCAGCTGCCGAGGAAGATCGGTATCAAGGTGTTTGTTTCGCTCGTACATCTTGTAAGGATGTCACTTCAAATCTAAGGTTACAAATCTGTTGAATGTATATTTAGTAACATCTAATCCACTTTTTATTGCAGTTATTTGCAAATTTTAACAATTCGAACTGTGAAATAAGTGTTTTACTGAAAGTGCGCAATCAGGTTTTTGGTATCGGTCACTAAAAATACAGCTACAAGAAAATGGTTAAATCGATTCAACTAATATTTTGTACAGAGAAAGAAAAAATATTGAGGAACAAAATGTGTTTTTTTTCAATTTCTTGTAAGTTTAATAGTTTTCAATTACAGCCTTTGAAATTTAGGTATCGGTTTTTTTGGGACACCCTGTAGAGCTAATTAGCAACTCATTGAATTTCATTGTAAAATAATTAATTACACAACAATATTTGAATATAGTTGGTAAGATGAAAATCAATATGAAAAATTTTATGGCCGAAAAATTATCTTTGATAAAATATATAGAATAAAATACATCAAACATACATATGTTCAAAGTAAAAATACGCGTCCGTTATTTTCACTGATGATTTTAGTCCTTTTGGCCTGTGAGAGTTAAAAGGACATTTTTTTAAATTAAATTCACCTCGGTATAAGTATTAATTCACTATTTTCTGACATACCTACATCTTAAAAATAGGATGGTTTTGAGATGAATTAAT
The DNA here is from genome assembly GCA_947561585.1 of Caprella mutica. Taxonomy (NCBI): domain Eukaryota; kingdom Metazoa; phylum Arthropoda; class Malacostraca; order Amphipoda; family Caprellidae; genus Caprella; species Caprella mutica. The sequence continues at coordinate 191,231 of CANNZV010000100.1, forward strand.
TGAACAACCTACAATTATGGTATGTTGAACAATTTCGAATCAACGTACAATTATGGTATGTTGAATAACTATGAATCAACGTACATTGTTAAAAATGAGAAGAGGTCTCTTACATCCATTTTCGTACCATTCCTGCAGCCTCTTTTCCCATTGAAAGTATTATTAATGGTGAGTGTTGTCCATTAGTTTGTATCACTTACCAGTCCCTAATTAAGTCCCACAGTGGATATTAGGAACACCTAGCGTGAAATCAACACACTTTATCACTCTTGCCTCTCTGAGAGTGACTCATTCTCTGTAGCATGCTTAAAAGCCAAGGAATGGGGCAGCGTGTATGGGGGTAGTACAGTGATACCGGACAGAATATATTTAGTTACCGGGCGCAAAATAGTTACAGAGAAATAATTTTAAATTGTCATAAAGTATATAAAAAAATGTAACAATTAATTAATGGTTTCGATTTTTGTCTGATACGTAACATTGAGTTCATTGAACGCGTATATATTTCCCATGCATTATTTAAACTGTAACTAAATCCTAAAAGATATCACTTACTCCCTAACCAAATGTTTGCTAAACTTTATCTAACCTAAAGAGTAAATCAAAATAATTCAAGCAACTGACTTGTTTTTCTAATAAGTGACTCTGGTTTCAGTCAGCAGCTTTCTAATTCCCTAATGTTCAGTTCAGACCCCATCTTGTTACCACAGCTTCTTGTTATCATAGCAATAATTGTTATCTCTCTTTTTCTCCACATTATTTTTGCATGGTAAGAAAACAAGCGTTATGCGTAAGTGCGCTAACTACTTTACACAGCCCATCAAAATATTATCTTACGCCTAAATAAAATAAGCAGATCTGCCGAAGAGAAATTATAGAACAGTGAGAGCAGTGAGTGTAGAACAGTGAGAGCAGTGAGTGAAGAGCAGTGAGAGCAGTGAGTGTAGAGCAGTGAGAGCAGTGAGTGTAGAGCAGTGAGAGCAGTGAGTGTAGAGCAGTGAGTGTAGAGCAGTGAGTGTAGAGCAGTGAGAACAGTGAGTGTAGAGCAGTGAATGTAGAGCAGTGAGTGTAGAGCAGTGAGTGTAGAGCAGTGAGTGTAGAGCAGTGAGTGTAGAGCAGTGAGAGCAGTGAGTGTAGAGCAGTGAGTGTAGAGCAGTGAGTGTAGAGCAGTGAGAACAGTGAGTGTAGAGCAGTGAATGTAGAGCAGTGAGTGTAGAGCAGTGAGTGTAGAGCAGTGAGTGTAGAGCAGTGAGTGTAGAGCAGTGAGTGTAGAGCAGTGAGTGTAGAGCTGTGAGTGTAGAGCAGTGAGTGTAGAGCAGTGAGTGTAGAGCAGTGAGTGTAGAGCAGTGAGTGTAGAGCAGTGAGAACAGTGAGTGTAGAGCAGTGAGTGTAGAGCAGTGAGTGTAGAGCAGTGAGTGTAGAGCAGTGAGTGTAGAGCAGTGAGTGTAGAGCAGTGAGTGTAGAGCAGTGAGTGTAGAGCAGTGAGTGTAGAGCAGTGAGTGTAGAGCAGTGAGTGTAGAGCAGTGAGTGTAGAGCAGTGAGTGTAGAGCAGTGAGTGTAGAGCAGTGAGTGTAGAGCTGTGAGTGTAGAGCAGTGAGTGTAGAGCAGTGAGTGTAGAGCTGTGAGTGTAGAGCAGTGAGTGTAGAGCAGTGAGTGTAGAACAGTGAGTGTAGAGCAGTGAGTGTAGAGCAGTGAGTGTAGAGCAGTGAGTGTAGAGCAGTGAGTGTAGAGCAGTAAGTGTAGAACAGTGAGTGTAGAGCAGTGAGTGTAGAGCAGTGAGTGTAGAACAGTGAGAGTAGTGAGTGTAGAGCAGTGAGTGTAGAACAGTGAGTGTAGAATAGTGAGTGTAGAGCAGTGAGTGTAGAACAGTGAGTGTAGAGCAGTGAGTGTAGAGCAGTGAGTGTAGAGCAGTGAGTGTAGAGCAGTGAGTGTAGAGCAGTGAGTGTAGAGCTGTGAGTGTAGAGCAGTGAGTGTAGAGCAGTGAGTGTAGAGCTGTGAGTGTAGAGCAGTGAGTGTAGAGCAGTGAGTGTAGAACAGTGAGTGTAGAGCAGTGAGTGTAGAGCAGTGAGTGTAGAGCAGTGAGTGTAGAGCAGTGAGTGTAGAGCAGTGAGTGTAGAGCAGTGAGTGTAGAGCAGTGAGTGTAGAGCAGTGAGTGTAGAGCAGTGAGTGTAGAACAGTGAGAGCAGTGAGTGAAGAGCAGTGAGTGTAGAACAGTGAGTGTAGAACAGTGAGTGTAGAGCAGTGAGTGTAGAACAGTGAGTGTAGAGCAGTGAGTGTAGAACAGTGAGTGTAGAGCAGTGAGTGTAGAGCAGTTAGTGTAGAGCAGTGAGTGTAGAGCAGTGAGTGTAGAGCAGTGAGTGTAGAGCAGTGAGTGTAGAACAGTGAGTGTAGAGCAGTGAGTTAGAGCTGTGAGTGTAGAGCAGTGAGTGTAGAGCAGTGAGTGTAGAGCAGTGAGTGTAGAGCAGTGAGTGTAGAAGCAGTGAGTGTAGAGCAGTGAGTGTAGAGCAGTGAGTGTAGAGCAGTGAGTGTAGAGCAGTGAGTGTAGAGCAGTGAGTGTAGAGCAGTGAGTGTAGAGCAGTGAGTGTAGAGCAGTGAGTGTAGAGCAGTGAGTGTAGAGCAGTGAGTGAGAGCAGTGAGTGTAGAGCAGTGAGTGTAGAACAGTGAGTGTAGAGCAGTGAGTGTAGAGCAGTGAGTGTAGAGCAGTGAGTGTAGAACAGTGAGAGCAGTGAGTGTAGAGCAGTGAGTGTAGAGCAGTGAGTGTAGAGCAGTGAGTGTAGAACAGTGAGAGCAGTGAGTGTAGAGCAGTGAGTGTAGAACAGTGAGTGTAGAGCAGTGAGTGTAGAGCAGTGAGTGTAGAGCAGTGAGTGTAGAACAGTGAGAGCAGTGAGTGTAGAGCAGTGAGTGTAGAGCAGTGAGTGTAAAGCAGTGAGTGTAGAGCAGTGAGTGTAGAGCAGTAGTGTAGAGCAGTGAGTGTAGAACAGTGAGAGCAGTGAGTGTAGAGCAGTGAGTGTAGAACAGTGAGTGTAGAACAGTGAGTGTAGAACAGTGAGAGCAGTGAGTGTAGAGCAGTGAGTGTAGAACAGTGAGTGTAGAACAGTGAGAGCAGTGAGTGTAGAGCAGTGAGTGTAGAACAGTGAGTGTAGAACAGTGAGTGTAGATCAGTGAGTGTAGAACAGTGAGTGTAGAGCAGTGAGTGTAGAGCAGTGAGTGTAGAACAGTGAGTGTAGAGCAGTGAGTGTAGAGCAGTGAGTGTAGAGCAGTGAGTGTAGAGCAGTGAGTGTAGAGCAGTGAGTGTAGAACAATGAGTGTAGAACAGTGAGTGTAGAGCAGTGAGTGTAGAGCAGTGAGTGTAGAACAGTGAGAGCAGTGGTGTAGAACAATGAGTGTAGAACAGTGAGTGTAGAGCAGTGAGTGTAGAGCAGTGAGTGTAGAACAGTGAGAGCAGTGAGTGTAGAGCAGTGAGTGTAGAGCAGTGAGTGTAGAGCAGTGAGTGTAGAACAATGAGTGTAGAACAGTGAGTGTAGAGCAGTGAGTGTAGAACACTGAGTGTAGAACAGTGAGTGTAGAGCAGTGAGTGTAGAGCAGTGAGTGTAGAACAGTGAGAGCAGTGAGTGTAGAGCAGTGAGTGTAGAGCAGTGAGTGTAGAACAGTGAGAGCAGTGAGTGTAGAGCAGTGAGTGTAGAGCAGTGAGTGTAGAACAATGAGTGTAGAACAGTGAGTGTAGAGCAGAGAGTGTAGAGCAGTGAGTGTAGAACAGTGAGAGCAGTGAGTGTAGAGCAGTGAGTGTAGAGCAGTGAGTGTAGAACAGTGAGAGCAGTGAGTGTAGAGCAGTGAGTGTAGAGCAGTGAGTGTAGAGCTGTGAGTGTAGAGCAGTGAGTGTAGAGCAGTGAGTGTAGAGCAGTGAGTGTAGAACAGTGAGTGTAGAGCAGTGAGAGCAGTGAGTGTAGAACAGTGAGTGTAGAGCAGTGAGTGTAGAGCAGTGAGTGTAGAACAGTGAGTGTAGAGCAGTGAGTGTAGAACAGTGAGTGTAGAGCAGTGAGTGTAGAGCAGTGAGTGTAGAGCAGTGAGTGTAGAACAGTGAGTGTAGAGCAGTGAGTGTAGAGCAGTGTGTGTAGAACAGTGAGTGTAGAGCAGTGAGAGCAGTGAGTGTAGAACAGTGAGTGTAGAGCAGTGAGTGTAGAACAGTGAGTGTAGAACAGTGAGTGTAGAACAGTGAGTGTAGAGCAGTGAGTGTAGAGCAGTGAGTGTAGAACAGTGAGTGTAGAGCAGTGAGTGTAGAGCAGTGAGTGTAGAACAGTGAGTGTAGAGCAGTGAGAACAGTGAGTGTAGAGCAGTGAGTGTAGAACAGTGAGTGTAGAACAGTGAGTGTAGAGCAGTGAGAACAGTGAGTGTAGAGCAGTGAGTGTAGAACAGTGAGTGTAGAGCAGTGAGTGTAAAGCAGTGAGTGTAGAGCAGTGAGTGTAGAGCAGTGAGTGTAAAGCAGTGAGTGTAGGTTTGTGAGTGTAGAGCAGTGAGTGTAGAGCAGTGAGTGTAGAGCAGTGAGTGTAGAGCAGTGAGTGTAGAACAGTGAGTGTAGAGCAGTGAGTGTAGAGCAGTGAGTGTAGAGCAGTGAGTGTAGAACAGTGAGTGTAGAACAGTGAGTGTAGAGCAGTGAGTGTAGAGCAGTGAGTGTAGAGCAGTGAGTGTAAAGCAGTGAGTGTAGAGCAGTGAGTGTAGAACAGTGAGTGTAGAGCAGTGAGAGCAGTGAGTGTAGAACAGTGAGTGTAGAGCAGTGAGTGTAGAACAGTGAGTGTAGAACAGTGAGTGTAGAACAGTGAGTGTAGAGCAGTGAGTGTAGAGCAGTGAGTGTATAACAGTGAGTGTAGAACAGTGAGTGTAGAGCAGTGAGTGTAGAGCAGTGAGTGTAGAGCAGTGAGAACAGTGAGTGTAGAGCAGTGAGTGTAGAGCAGTGAGTGTAGAACAGTGAGTGTAGAGCAGTGAGTGTAGAGCAGTGAGTGTAGAACAGTGAGTGTAGAGCAGTGAGTGTAAAGCAGTGAGTGTAGAGCAGTGAGTGTAGAGCAGTGAGTGTAAAGCAGTGAGTGTAGAGCAGTGAGTGTAGAGCAGTGAGTGTAGAGCAGTGAGTGTAGAGCAGTGAGTGTAGAGCAGTGAGTGTAGAGCAGTGAGTGTAGAGCAGTGAGTGTAGAACAGTGAGTGTAGAGCAGTGAGTGTAGAGCAGTGAGTGTAGAGCAGTGAGTGTAGAGCAGTGAGTGTAGAGCAGTGAGTGTAGAGCAGTGAGTGTAGAGCAGTGAGTGTAGAACAGTGAGTGTAGAGCAGTGAGTGTAGAACAGTGAGTGTAGAGCAGTGAGTGTAGAACAGTGAGTGTAGAGCAGTGAGTGTAGAGCAGTGAGTGTAGAGCAGTGAGTGTAGAGCAGTGAGTGTAGAGCAGTGAGTGTAGAGCAGTGAGTGTAGAACAGTGAGTGTAGAGCAGTGAGTGTAGAGCAGTGAGTGTAGAGCAGTGAGTGTAGAGCAGTGAGTGTAGAGCAGTGAGTGTAGAGCAGTGAGTGTAGAGCAGTGAGTGTAGAGCTGTGAGTGTAGAGCAGTGAGTGTAGAACAGTGAGTGTAGAACAGTGAGTGTAGAGCAGTGAGTGTAGAGCAGTGAGTGTAGAACAGTGAGTGTAGAGCAGTGAGTGTAGAACAGTGAGTTTTTGTCTGTGAATCATTCATGTCAATACCTCCGTAAATTTGCAGAAGGTCATATTTTATCCGGTATTAATTTATATATTGTTTTATCATCTTGTTATTCGCATAACTGAAGAAGTGTTTAACCAAATTGCCAGAAATTTGCTGAAACGATTGGTTTTGGGAGCGACCCGGTCAAAGGTCAAGGTCATGGTCATGTATTGAACCATATTGCATGAAACTTAGTGGGACGATTGGTTAATATACAAGAACCATTTTGATAGATTTTGGGAGCAAACATGTCAAAGGTCAAAGATCAAGGTCAAGCCCATTTATGTATAACTCAATAACTGAAAAAGTATTTAACCAAATTGTCTGAAATTTGATGGGACGATTGGTCAATGTCCAGGAACCATCTTGTAGAATTTTGGGAGCGATCAGGTCAAATGTCAAGGTCAAGGTCATTTATAACTCAATAACTCAAAAAGTATTGAACCATGTAATATGAAACTTGGTGGGACGATTGGTCATTATCCAGTTAGCAGTTTATCAGATTTTAGTAGAGAAGGGGTCAAAGCGGTGGCGAAGTTATGCGCTCTACCGAGTGCACTTACTTTAGTTAACATGATGTTATTCATTTGAATCTATTAATAGATTTGAATCTATTTGAGTCCATTATTAGTTACATTCCGATAGCATTTTTACCTTCGCAGAATGTAGGAAGGTCATATTTTTATTGGAATTTATTTATTTATTCATTTATCATCTTGTTATTCGCTTAACTGAAAAAAGTTCAACCAAATTGTCTTAAATTTGGTAAAACGATTGGTTCGTATCCAGTGACCTGCTGTTAGAATTTTGAGAGTGATCCGGTCAAAGGTCAAGGTCATGGTCATTAATAACTCAAAAACTAATGAACCATATTGCATGAAACTTAGTGGAACGATTGGTCAATTTACAAGAACCATTTCGTTACATTTTGGGAGCGATCAGCTCAAAGGACAAAGATCAAGGTCAAGGCCATTTGTAACCCAATAACTCAAAAGGTTTTCAACCAAATTGTCTGAGAATTGATGGGACCATTGGACAATGTCCAGGAACCATCTTGTAGAATTTTGGGAGCGATCTAGTCAAAGGTCAAGGTCAAGGTCATTTATAACTCAATAACTCAAAAGTATTGAACCAAATTGCATGAAACTTGGTGGGACGATTAGTTATTATCCAGTTAGCAGTTTCTTAAATTTTAGGAAAGAACAGGTCAAAGCGGAGGCGAAGGGATGCGCTCTACCGAGTGCACATAACCTAGTTTCATTTATTACCATAGCGAAGCAGGGCACTTAACATTATATTATCAATATCATTCATACTAATTACTAACTGTTCATTGCTAAATAAACATATCTAATGTAGACAAAAGAATATTGGCCAGCATTTAAACACTGCCCGAAGATAATTATAACACAGCATCAACTACGGGCCCAATTAATTTGTTGGTAGTTATAATTTGCGAGTGGTGTTCTCTCGCAGCGATACGCAACACGATTCACATCCTCATTTTTTGGTTCATTAGAATGATTTGCTTTTGTGGAAGCTTCTCAAAAATAGTACTCGTGAGTTGGTCTGTATTGAGCAGAACAAAAGGTACACAGTGATACATGATGCTCATTACTGCCAGCAATGGGAATACGGTCCAATCATCAACTTGCAATAATGAAATTGTAACTGAATACAAGATAGTAATAATGAACTACTAATGGCAGCCTAACTTGTAATGATAAACTTGCTATAATGAGATTATAATATTGTCCTAACTTGTAATGATAAACTTGCTATAATGAGATTATAATATTGTCCTAACTTGTAATGATAAACTTGCTATAATGAGATTATAATATTGTCCTAACTTGTAATGATAAACTTGCTATAATGAGATTATAATATTGTCCTAACTTGTAATGATAAACTTGCTATAATGAGATTATAATATTGTCCTAACTTGTAATGATAAACTTGCTATAATGAGATTATAATATTGTCCTAACTTGTAATGATAAACTTGCTATAATGAGATTATAATATTGTCCTAACTTGTAATGATAAACTTGCTATAATGAGATTATAATATTGTCCTAACTTGTAATGATAAATGTTACTACCTGCCTTTACATTCATATTGTTCCAAGGGAGTAAAAATATATTTAATGATGTGTAAAAGACAGCTTACAGATTCTTATAATAATATTTGAATCTTTTTCTCTGTGAAATGTACAGAGTAAATTAGTGTTGGTACAAAAAGTTTAGTGTTGGTCCACCCAAACTATGGACGGGATTTTGACTCATTAGTTACTAGTTAGTTACGGACAATATTCTTAGACTATATAAAGGCAAGGCAATATGTAATTAGTGTTAGTAGTTCAGTTGATTAACTTGAGAGTCAGTTAGTAGTGGGTTAGTCAGAGGTCTTTCCTTGACAGAGATGCCAAGGCCCATCTCTGGTCTATCTTTTTACCACCTGCTGTAATCTTCTCAATAAAACTCGACCGTATTGTGTCTTCATCGTCTGCTACAAGTCTGTACTCAAGAATAAGATGTACAGAGTCCCTTTTTAGTTAGACGTTTATTATCATTCCACCGTCAATTAGATTAACCAGTCTAGTATTTTCCTTAGACTGGATCAAACTTATCCTTATTTTGTTACTTAGAAGGAAAATATTCAAAATATTCAAGAAGACTTTTAATGAACACGTTTAAGTGATATTCAGGGTATTTGAAAACAGTTCACTATTTATACAGTGTGAGCATTAAAAATGGCCAGTTATAAAATACATATGATACAATGAGTTTATTGATTACAGGTGAAAAGTTACAGGTGAAACTCTGTAGCATTGCATAATCAAATCTGTTGACTTCTTCCATGATGTTTGCCTGAGGTCTGCAGTTGTGGTGGGGTTGTTTGAGGTCTGTAGTTGTGATGGGGTTGTTTGAGGTCTGCAGTTGTGGTGGGGTTGTTTGAGGTCTGCAGTTGTGGTGGGGTTGTTTCTCTAAACTTTATTTTTCAGAAAAAAAATTGAAATCAGGAACCGTTAGGTCGGGAGACCTGGGCAACCATTCAACATCATCAAATTTTATAATCTAGTTCCAAGTCAATTTAGTCCTGAGAGCAGCAATTGTAACTCTTGTTGTGTGGCATGAGGCACCTTCTTGCTGAAAATAATGATGACCAAATCTCTTTAAATGATGACCAAAAAATAATTATGCAGCATCTGTAAATAAGGTTCTGAATTATCAATGACTGCAATTCCTGTCAGATCTTCAAAAAAATAGGGCCTTATAACTTCATGCGCCGTATCTGTGCAACAATCTGTGACCCGTTGAGAATGAAGAGGTAAGGCATGGATATTAGCAGGGTTTTGATTTTCCCATACTCTTGAATTTCGGTTGTTCACAGTACCATCCAAGCAGAAGTGAGGTCCATAACACGTATATTTCAATAAATGACGAAGCAAGTTGCCTTCTTTTGTCAAAATCTGTTACATGCCATTTTTGGAAAATTTGGATCTTATAGGGTTCAACAATAAGTCTTTCTATAATATTTTTCGAGCAGAACCATAACTTGTGCAATTCGTCTAACTAATGAATTCGGAGTCATTTCAACAATACTCCTTCAACGCTTTGCTCTATCTGAACGTTTCTTAGTCTTCCCGTTAGCTTTCGAGGTGAATTGTTGCCAGTTGTTTCGAAATTTATGACACACCGATTAATAACTATTAAAGATGGAACATTTGGTGTGTTGAAACTGAGCAGCAGCAACATTTACAGAACTAACCATTATGAAATACGGTTTGAATTTTTAATTAAAGAAAAATAAATTCATTCTTTTTCGATTGGTGTATAAAAACAAATGATCTGTTAAGTCATATTCACTGTATTGCTGCTTGAAAACTGCCCATTTTAAATGCTCACCCTGTATTAAAGACACAAAAAATATTCCCTTGCTTGCTGAAGATTAATTCTATTATTTTATCGATCAATAGTGCAATTTAAGGCTGATGATTTACAATATGATCCTCTGCAGTGATTGATAATTATCTATATATTAAATCAAGGGGGAATTAATTTATATTCATTTATTTCTTTTTCTTCATCAAAGAAGATATTATATCAAAATAGACTAGACATAAGACCAGACTGTGAAGTTGAGACATTTGAAGTATTTAGCTTAAATTCAGCCTGTAGATGTTCATCCTTTAATTACTTTAATGGCCATTAATGTCCCTGTTTATTGCTGTACACTTACTGATCTCCGAGTAACGAATTAGCGCCATCTATCAGTCAGTCTGGTAAGTAATTACTAGCTAGTGGCACAAAGGAGGTGATAGAACTTCCCTACCACTTCACTTCAGACAGCTAATGAATATTGGCCTCGCTTTCAATTCTCTAGCTATTTCAATCATCAAATAAACACACAAACCTAATGTACTTTATAATAACTAACACAACATTTATTGTTACTCATTACCTTGATGTTGCTTATTGTTACTCATTACCTTGATGTTGCTTATTGTTACTTATTACCTTGATGTTGCTTATTGTTACTTGTTACCTTGATGTTGCTTATTGTTACTTATTACCTTGATGTTGCTTATTGTTACTCATTACCTTGATGTTTCTTATTGTTACTCATTACCTTGATGTTGCTTATTGTTACTCATTACCTTGATGTTTCTTATTGTTACTCATTACCTTGATGTTTCTTATTGTTACTCATTACCTTGATGTTGCTTATTGTTACTCATTACCTTGATGTTTCTTATTGTTACTCATTACCTTGATGTTTCTTATTGTTACTTATTACCTTGATGTTGCTTATTGTTACTTATTACCTTGATGTTGCTTATTGTTACTTATTACCTTGATGCTGCTTATTGTTACTTATTACCTTGATGTTGCTTATTGTTACTTGTTACCTTGATGTTGCTTATTGTTACTTATTACCTTGATGTTGCTTATTGTTACTCATTACCTTGATGTTTCTTATTGTTACTTATTACCTTGACATTGCTTATTGTTACTTATTACCTTGATGTTGCTTATTGTTACTTATTACCTTGATGTTTCTTATTGTTACTTATTACCTTGATGTTGCTTATTGTTACTTATTACCTTGATGTTTCTTATTGTTACTTATTACCTTGATGTTGCTTATTGTTACTTATTACCTTGATGTTGCTTATTGTTACTTATTACCTTGATGTTGCTTATTGTTACTTGTTACCTTGATGTTGCTTATTGTTACTTATTACCTTGATGTTGCTTATTGTTACTCATTACCTTGATGTTTCTTATTGTTACTTATTACCTTGATGTTGCTTATTGTTACTTATTACCTTGATGTTGCTTATTGTTACTCATTACCTTGATGTTGCTTATTGTTACTCATTACCTTGATGTTGCTTATTGTTACTTATTACCTTGATGTTGCTTATTGTTACTTGTTACCTTGATGTTGCTTATTGTTACTCATTACCTTGATGTTGCTTATTGTTACTCATTACCTTGATGTTGCTTATTGTTACTTATTACCTTGATGTTGCTTATTGTTACTCATTACCTTGATGTTGCTTATTGTTACTTATTACCTTGATGTTGCTTATTGTTACTTGTTACCTTGATGTTGCTTATTGTTACTCATTACCTTGATGTTGCTTATTGTTACTCATTACCTTGATGTTGCTTATTGTTACTTATTACCTTGATGTTGCTTATTGTTACTCATTACCTTGATGTTGCTTATTGTTACTCATTACCTTGATGTTGCTTATTGTTACTTAATTGCAGTTTAAGAGTAACTTGTTATTTTTGCTATATAACAATTACATATTATTAAGTATCTAAGTTTTTATGGGCTACAATACGACATATTCCATTTTAAAATAATTCTTTCTATACATTGAAATAGAAAATATTCTAAAAGTCAATTCTTTAGCGATTTATTTTTACCGTTTTTTAGCGACATTCATTTATAATTTATTTCATGTTATTCTTTATTCACAAAATGAGAATATTTTTGCTATCATCATCACCTCATCTCACTCAATTAAATTGTAACTATGCATAGTATATGTATATCAATTAAAATACAACTAATTTTCTATTTAAATTCATTTTACTTTGTCTAAATTTATTCTTCTACTCCAATTTCTAGCAAAATGCCATTTATTCACTGAAAATAAATAGCGCAATTCTTGCCTTTAAAATACCTAATGTTTATGGTTTGAATAAGCGTAGTAAAATGTAAGGTATATTCTCTTTCTCTCGGTAGAAATGTGAACCTAGCCCTCAGGCTGCATCATAATACAATAGATTTTCTATATTAGTTTCGCTATAAGCAAACTTTGGCTCTGAAGTTTATTTACTTATATATTGGGCTAAGAAATATATCTGCTAAAGTGAATAAAGTCGTCGAAGTCTGGCAGAAGATGAAGCAGTTTCAAATTTCAGAGCGTGTTCGAAAGCCTCTAGCTACCTCATTAACTGGATTAAAACTTAACTTTGAGATAAGCCACAGCAACTCTCTGACGCCTCAAACTAAATACTGGGTGTCGAATTCGGGTGAAGAGGACACCAAATTGGAGAAAGATCGGGGTAGAGTTTTGGAGGAGGAGCGGTGGGGAAAGATCTGGCTAAAATATCGGAGAAACACATGGGTAAAATATCGGAGAAACACATGGGTAAAATATCGGAGAAACACATGGGTAAAATATCGGAGAAACACATGGGTAAAATATCGGAGAAACACATGGGTAAAATATCGGAGAAACACATGGGTAAAATATCGGAGAAACACATGGGTAAAATAAAGGAGAAACACATGGGTAAAATATCGGAGAAATACATAGGTAAAATAAAGGAGAAAGACATGGGTAAAATATCGGAGAAATACATAGGTAAAATAAAGGAGAAAGACATGGGTAAAATATCGGAGAAATACATTGGTAAAATATCAGAGAAACACATGGGTAAAATATCGGAGAAATACATAGCTAAAATAAAGGACAAATATCTGTGTAAAATATCGGAGAAATATCTGGGTAAAATATTAGAGGAAGGTAAATTATCGTTTCCCAATCTGTGTCCACATTCTAAGGGGTGGTTATGATATAATTTACCATACATCACAAATTTATTTAGACTGTGACTTTATTTCTTTACGGTTTGGTGCTAATAATATAAGTGTTTATATAAAGGAGTATCATATTGTTCAGGTGAATATGAACTAGTTTTTCTAAACTATTGCATTGAAACTGTAATAGTTTGAGCGTCAACTTTTTTGACCAAATTCTAAAAATAGTGAAAAATACATCATACTAAATTGAGAACGTATTTTAACTTTTTTAATAAATATCTTCGGTAGGAATAGGTGCTCAAAAGTGTACCTTTTCATCCGATTGTACCTCTAAAGGTCTGAGGCCAATGGGTACCTACTGAGTACACACACACGAAGCTGTAAAAGGATTATAAGCACAAGCTCAACTTTGAAGCCAATTATTATCTCTCAAAGAAAATCCACCCCAACTCTCCTAATCATATTGAAATGTGAAAATCCTCAGCCTGATAAACTTTCCTTTCTACAAAGATTGAAATGATTGCTGTTAAATCTACTGAGAAAAAGTGCATTGACTTCAGTTATAAAAAAGATTTATACAGTAGGAGATTATCATCTGCATATCTACGATATAATATGTGTTTAAATTCTAAAGAGCAATCATCTAGCCATCTTTATTCTCCCCATTTGATGGTGTAGGTAAGGGAAATACTCTTGGTCCCACTCTTGCGAATGTCTTTTTATGTTTTCATGAGCAACGATGGCTAGATGATTGCCCTTTTGAATTTAAACCTAAATTTTATCGTAAATATGCAGATGACATCTTCCTACTGTTTTCTGATCAATCTTATATAAATCTTTGAACATTAAGCATTCTATTATTGACTTCAGTTTATTTATCTGTTTTATTTACTAAATATCTTCAGGTGAAATATAAACATTCAAAGAAGTTGAGAATGGGAGAAATATGAGTTCTACGCAGAACTCATTAGTGCTGTAGAAGATCTTCCAAAGATATGTAAGGAATGAAAGAGGAGTAATTATTTGGGTATGCGATGTCTACTTATAAATAGAAGTTCTATTTAAGCAAATACAGGACATTTTATAAGTTAATCCATTTGTTTGAAATTAACTAGGGAATTTTTGAAAAGCTTGTGGAATTTAAAAAATCATTTTTGTCGAATTAATTATTACAAAACAAATATTTAGAAATTCTATGAGATTTGTATACGGTTCTAATCCACTTTTCTATAATATGGCGAGTTATTGATATTATTTAAATCAAATTGACTAAATGAAAAGAAATAAACTTCTTCTCTGCGGAAATGCACAAAATTCCCTATAAATATTTTTGAATTATTTAAGACGAGAGACATTTGTATGTTACTTCAAATAATTTTACAAGAAATTAAAAATATTTTGCATGCATCTACACATACATTGCTGTAGAACTCTTTCCCTGTGGGTAAGGAATATTGATATTTTTTTCCACAGAAAATAACATGAATTTTGATTGAGAAAATAGGGTAAAAAAGTCTATAACTTCTCATCGAAAAAATATTACTAAATAAAATTCAATAACGGAATTCAATAATTGATGTAATGAGTAATTAGTCTGGGTAAGTCGTTGATTGATCTTTTTATTTCTAGGAGGTACTCCTCTGATCACCACTGGGAATATCAATTATTGGTGTGAATGGAAGCACAAAGAAGAGGCTAATGCTATCATCTCAGCAACTCCTTTGATCGCACTTTATATCATTATTGTCTCTATGTAGTCGTATCTATAAGCAATCACTACCAGATGCTAGAGCACTTTGAATAATAAATTACTTGTAATAGATTGCAAGTACAGTATCCACTTGTGAATACTTACCGCGTTGTCTCGACAAGAATAACAAGTAATTTGTTTTGTACCTGTTTACAGATTTACCATCTATATACACAAAGACATGACCTTGTACTATTGCTAGAAAATCACCTATGAGACCTATTTACATATTGGCACTGTTATTTACTGATTCATTTGCATATAAGAGAATATATTGACTGAATTTTCACGATGAATAATTATGTTCTTTTTGTATTTTTATATTGAAACGAAATCAATTGGTATAATTTTTTGTGCTTAGTTAATTGATTTCTTGTTATAACCTTCTAACAAGTTATTTCTGCAATGAAGGCCTTTTTTCCTCTTTATCAGGCCAAACAGCTCCAGATGAAGACTGTTCTGTTCGTGACACATCAAAAAGAAACTCCTATTTATGTATTCTCCATCTCTCTGCTGCAGATAATCCATGAACAGCAGATATTGATAACATTGAGTCACTTAGTCATCTCCTGTTCAAGTCTCACTCTTGTGATCGTGGCTAAGATTTCAATAGAGTTTAGAATCATTCTGTTGGAGTGTATTTCAATATTATTTGGTATTCAGTATTTACTATAACAATAACGATTTTGACTTGTATTAGTAATAGAGAAAAGGGCTCTAAAACTAATGTTTATTTATTACCTTCGCAGAAAGCGGAAGATTATATTTTAGACGGCATTTGTTTATTTGTCATCTTGTTATTCGCATAACTCTAACACCATTTAACCAAATTGCGTAAAATTTGGTGGGTGGATTGGCCAGGGTCAATTCATTTATAACTCAAAAAGTATTCAACTATATTGCCTGAAATCTAATGGAATGATTTGTCAAGGTCCAGGAATCATCTGGTAGAATTTTGGTAGTGATCCGGTCAAAGGTCAAGGTCATTTATAACTCAAAAAGTATTCAACTATATTGCCTGAAATCTAATGGAATGATTGGTCAATGTCCAGGAATCATCTGGTAGATTTTTGGTAGTGATCCGGTCGAAGGTCAAGATCATTTATAACTCAAAAGTATTGAACCATATTGCATGAAACTTGGTGGGACGATTGGTTATTATCCAGTTGCCAGTTTATTAGGTTTTGGGAACGAACAGGACAAAGGTTGAGGTCTGTTATAAGTGGCGGCGAAAGCATGCGCTCTACCGAGTGCACATAATCTAGTTATACTTTAAAGTCTGTGATTGTAATCTCTTTTCGAATTAGATTGAATTTCATAGTAAAAGCATTGAACATTGATGTATTATATTAACTGGTATTATTTTATTCAATTATTTT
The DNA here is from genome assembly GCA_947561585.1 of Caprella mutica. Taxonomy (NCBI): domain Eukaryota; kingdom Metazoa; phylum Arthropoda; class Malacostraca; order Amphipoda; family Caprellidae; genus Caprella; species Caprella mutica. The sequence continues at coordinate 207,144 of CANNZV010000100.1, forward strand.
CTATCGATTCCGATATTCAACTTCAATTATATTTTCAATTTAAACTTTAAGTTGGTTTACCAACTATCATCTAACAAAGATTCTCTTTTAAATATCTGTTATTTCATTCGGGTATAGTCTAGAGTCTTAGAGCTGTCTGTAGTGAATGGAAGAGAAGGGGGTGGTGATTTGGATCGTTTATTGTCTTTTTTCATATTTAGCATATTTATCACTTTTGACACTACTTGCAGATATACAAAATAGCGCTAGGGTTATGCTCTTCAACAACGAGGTCTTAGGTAGGTAGTCTCGTAGGCTTCATTTACTATCACCTCTTCATTTCATTTTCACTTTCCTTTCTGACTGTTTTCTTCCACTGCCCTGTATTTAATTTCCTTAAAACATAATTAATTGATTATATTTAAATTGTATCCTTTAAATGTATTCTTAATAAATTCACTGAAAATAAAAATGGAACACCAACCTTTTTATTCAGATTTCAAATCATAGAGCTATGAAGAAGTTAGAGACTGGCGCCATAGCGTCAGTCGCTAGGTGTGATAGGTGATGCCATAGCGTCAGTCGCTAGGTGTGATAGGTGATGCCATAGCGTCAGTCGCTAGGTGTGATAGGTGGTGCTAGAGCGTCAGTCGCTAGGTGTGATAGCTGGTGCCATAGCGTCAGCCGCTAGGTGTGATAGGTGTTGCCATTGCGGCAGTCGCTAGGTGTGATAGATGTTGCCATTGCGGCAGTCGCTAGGTGTGATAGCTGGTGCCATAGCGTCAGCCGCTAGGTGTGATAGGTGTTGCCATTGCGGCAGTCGCTAGGTGTGATAGGTGTTGCCATTGCGGCAGTCGCTAGGTGTGATAGGTGGTGCCATAGCATCAGCCGCTAGGTGTGATAGGTGGTGCTAGAGCGTCAGTCGCTAGGTGTGATAGGTGGTGCCATAGCGTCAGTCGCTAGGTGTGATAGGTGGTGCCATAGCGTCAGTCGCTAGGTGTGATAGGTGGTGCTAGAGTGTCAGACGCTAGGTGTGATAGGTGGTGTCATAGCGTCAGCCGCTAGGTGTGATAGGTGGTGCCATTGCGGCAGTCGCTAGGTGTGATAGGTGGTGCCATAGCGTCAGTCACTATGTGTGATAGGTGGTGCCATAGCGTCAGTCGCTAGGTGTGATAGGTGGTGCCATAGCGTCAGTCGCTAGGTGTGATAGGTGGTGCTAGAGCGTCAGTCGCTAGGTGTGATAGGTGGTGCTAGAGCGTCAGTCGCTAGGTGTGATAGGTGGTGCCATAGCGTCAGTCGCTAGGTGTGATAGGTGGTGCTAGAGCGTCAGTCGCTAGGTGTGATAGGTGGTGCTAGAGCGTCAGTCGCTAGGTGTGATAGGTGGTGCCATAGCGTCAGTTGCTAGGTGTGATAGGTGGTGCTAGAGTGTCAGTCACTAGGTGAGATAGGTGGTGCTAGAGCATCAGTCGCTAGGTGTGATAGCTGGTGCCATAGCATCAGCCGCTAGGTGTGATAGGTGGCGCTAGAGCGTCAGTCGCTAGGTGTGATAGGTGGTGCCTTAGCGTCAGTCGCTAGGTGAGATAGGTGTTGCCATAGTGTCACTCGCTAGGTGTGGTAAGTGGTGCTAGAGCGTCAGTCGCTAGGTGTGATAGGTGGTGCCATAGCGTCAGTTGCTAGGTGTGATAGGTGGTGCTAGAGTGTCAGTCACTAGGTGTGATAGGTGGTGCTAGAGCATCAGTCGCTAGGTGTGATAGCTGGTGCCATAGCATCAGCCGCTAGGTGTGATAGGTGGCGCTAGAGCGTCAGTCGCTAGGTGTGATAGGTGGTGCTAGAGCGTCAGTCGCTAGGTGTGATAGGTGGCGCTAGAGCGTCAGTCGCTAGGTGTGATAGGTGGCGCTAGAGCGTCAGTCGCTAGGTGTGATAGGTGGTGCCTTAGCGTCAGTCGCTAGGTGAGATAGGTGTTGCCATAGTGTCACTCGCTAGGTGTGGTAAGTGGTGCCATGGTGTCAGTCACTAGGTGTGATAGGTGGTGCCATAGCGTCAGTCGCTAGGTGTGATAAGTGGCGCTAGAGCGTCAGCCGCTAGGTGTGATAGGTGGCGTTAGAGCGTCAGCCGCTAGGTGTGATAGGTGGCGCTAGAACGTTAGTCGCTAGGTGTGATAGATGGCGCGAGCGTCAGTCGCTAGGTGCGATAGGTGGCGCTAGAGCGTCAGCCGCTAGGTGTGATAGGTGGTGCCATAGTGTCAGTCGCCAGGTGTGATAGCTGGTGCCATAGCGTCAGTCGCTAGGTGTGAGAGGTGGTGCCATAGCGTCAGTCGCTAGGTGTGATAGGTGTTGCCATAGCGTCAGTCGCTAGGTGTGATAGGTGGTGCCATAGCATCAGTCGCTAGGTGTGATAGGTGGTGCTAGAGCGTCAGTCGCTAGGTGTGATAGCTGGTGCCATAGCATCAGCCGCTAGGTGTGATAGGTGGCGCTAGAGCGTCAGTCGCTAGGTGTGATAGGTGGTGCCTTAGCGTCAGTCGCTAGGTGTGATAGGTGTTGCCATAGTGTCACTCGCTAGGTGTGGTAAGTGGTGCCATTGCGTCAGTCGCTAGGTGTGATGGGTGGCGCTAGAGCGTCAGCCGCTAGGTGTGATAGATGGCGCAAGAGCGTCAGTCGCTAGGTGCGATAGGTGGTGCTAGAGCGTCAGCCGATAGGTGACGCTAGAGCGTCAGCCGATAGGTGGTGCCATAGCGTCAGTCGCTAGGTGTGATAGGTGGTGCCATAGTGTCAGTCCCCAAGTGTGATAGGTGGTGCCATAGCGTCAGTCGCTAGGTGTGATAGGTGGTGCCATAGCGTCAGTCTCTAGGTGTGATAGGTGGTGCCATAGCGTCAGCCACTATGTGTGATAGGTGGTGCCATAGCGTCAGTCACTAGGTGTGATAGGTGGTGCCATAGCGTCAGTCACTATAGGTGTGTTAGGTGGTGCCATAGCGTCAGCCACTATGTGTGATAGGTGGTGCCATAGCGTCAGTCGCTAGGTGTGATAGGTGGTGCCATAGCGTCAGTCGCTAGGTGTGAGAGGTGGTGCCATAGCGTCAGTCGCTAGGTGTGATAGGTGGTGTCATAGCGTCAGTCGCTAGGTGTGTTAGGTGGTGCCATAGCATCAGCCACTATGTGTGATAGGTGGTGTCATAGCGTCAGCCGCTAGGTGTGATAGGTGGTGCCATAGCGTCAGCCACTATGTGTGATAGGTGGTGTCATAGCGTAAGTCGCTAGGTGTGATAGGTGGTGCCATAGCGTCAGCCACTATGTGTGATAGGTGGTGTCATAGCGTCAGTCGCTAGGTGTGATAGGTGGTGCCATAGCGTCAGCCACTATGTGTGATAGGTGGTGTCATAGCGTCAGTCGCTAGGTGTGATAGGTGTGCCATGTCACCACAAATTATCACTTAGATAACAATTCTAATTAATGTCACTCAAAATAATAACTAATCTTAATTGAATTCACAATCAGCTTGTCAAATAAGTCAGGTTTATAAGCATTGAAACTGTAACATTTAATTAAGAGAGAATCATGATAGCCCAGAGCAATTTTGTATACTTTGACTTAATGTTAATAAATAATTCGTGAAACACAATAATTTTGAATGATATTTAACTACTTCAGTTATAAAAGTCTATTAAAATGTAAGCAGTTAAAATTTCAAACACAGTGCGTTCTTTAGTCAGGTTTGTGTTCATCATACTGTACCTAATTCAGGGCCAATGCCATCTAGCGGTACTGATACAACTACAAACCCTAATTCCTAAGCGGTTTCACCTCTTCAAGATGCATCACTCACCTCAATAATGCTACTCGGTAATGCTATAAAATGAAGGAGGAAAGAAGATCAACTGCAATCATATAACTTCAAATTCTTCATAATAATTAAGTACTCATTTTCTTTCATAGAATTAGTTATTTCACTTGAGTTTCTTTTTCTTATAACGAGAAAGGTTTGATTTGATGAGAGTAACTACGGTCAAATTAGCTAGAAGGGAATGTTTATATTATACATTATATAACAAACTTTAGTAACACGTAATATTTGTAAACAAAGTCGAATATTTTGCAATCAGAATTTATTTATTTAAAAATATTGCACTAATTACTGCAGGTTTGTGGACTGTTAATTGAAATTAGAATATTAATTAGTATTCCAGTGGCAGTATATTGGCATATTATATTGATATTGAGTAGGGATAATGATTTTCTATCTAATTGACTATAAGTCTTTTAAAAGTCTATACACAAAATAACAATTAGCTCACAAATATTATTGTGAGAGATACTATTCAGAAACATGGAAAATACCAATTAGCTATTCACCATCAATAATTAGCAGAGTCTTCTTGCCTAATTACTAATTTGTTATTGAAATTAAGATATTTGTCAGAGACTATTGTGTAGAGAAGAGTTTTCTAATTAAAATATCATTCTAAATATTTGCTATCATTTTAAGCATTAATTAAAAATCATGACAATGCAAACAATTGATCAAAGAAAAGTTTATGATAGCGTCTCTTGATAAGATATTCCCCAAGCAGTGAATATCATAGTGAAATATGTCTTCTCTAATTTACTCTGAAGCGTTTTTGCCAGACGTCTTCTTTCTAGCGAGTCTCCAAGACGTTTTTTCTGTCCGATGGTTTTTAAGTTCGGTTGCCGAGGGCCAATCGATGCAATGAAGTGTTTTGTTTTCGTTACACGTTCTGCATTTTTGACATCGAATTAAAAGAACTAAAGACTGTTAAAGTAACTCTGCTCAGACGAACAATATTCTCACAGCCAATATCACGAATTAGGAAACTGTTGTAATTTGTAGTCGATTGCATGCTCTTAATATCAATTGAAGCTCTTTAATTATAGCATATTCTTTAGTCAAATTTAACTTATCAATTCTAGTTTCTAACAAATATCGTAGGCTTAACCATTAACTTTTAATCTATAATTTCATATTGAATTGGAAAGTTGTAGAATATATTATTTAATAGATAGCATTATAAACTTTGAAATGACAGAGAATAAAAGATTATCGTTAATTATAACAACTCTTTTTCTGAATAATGGCAGCTGCTTCCTTTGCAACAGATAAAGGATTAATTCTTAAAATTAACTTAAACATTAATGAAAAATTATATCATAACTTTACAAACTGTAAATAACTAACTCGTTATTTTTTCATATAATTAATGTGTAATGTAGCATTATTCCAATTATTACAACGATAATAGTCAAGGGGATTAAAACTTATACGAAAAAGATTAAACAAAAGGAGATTATAAAAATAGGTTTGATTAAATCATCACCTTTTGGTCTGCGATGTAATGTAATAAGCATACAGTCATATACTTGATAGAGTTAATTACAGGGTAAAAAGAAACATGGTGAGACTTTACCCACACAGTATTTGTGTCGGTGCTTCAGAAGATTCAATTTTGTTCCCTCATAATCTCCTATGGCCCCATCATAACTTTCTCTCTGGGTCAGTCCTTTCATCTCCATATTAATTTAAAAGTGGCTGGATTTAAAAAACTCGACTGCTCTCTCGAATCTATCATTAATTTCTATAACGAAATTGAATGGTCATTTTTGTTCATTTATCATATTATTATTCATTTATTATATTGAATTGGAAAATAAACTATAGAGCTGTTCTAATATATTATTTTAATTCAGTGCCCCTACTTCTCCTCTTCACATATTGCAATATGAAATCGAATAAACAGACTTACTCTAAGTACCGAATTTATTGACTTTGATAGATGAAATATATTGACAAAATAGAGCAATAATTCGCATAGATTAGCACCATTAGTCGGTAGCTGGGGTAATCTTTTGAGTTTCATTCTTTCATTGGATGGTCACAAAACTATTTTGTTTGGTTGAAAAGCCACGACTTTTGTAGTGCTTTCATTATCAGATCCTTTGGAATATTTGCAAACCGAACCATACTTTTCCGGGTTAAAAAAAGGGTGCACCTGGTCTCAAATAATTGGATGCTTTCAATAGCTTCCACTTTTCTCTACTGGGCTTTTAGTTGATGATGAAGTTGAGGCGACTGTATAAGTACTTGCTGCTACCAGCCTCCCTTCTCTCAAAATCCTTTGCAATGATTTAAAAATATATCTATTCAGTGTTCTGAAAAGTGAGTTTGTTAATGACTTGTCCATTGAAACGAAAAATGACAAGGAGAGTTAGAGAGAGTGAGGAGAGTTAGAGAGAGAGTGAGGAGAGTTAGAGAGAGTGAGTGAGGAGAGTTAGAAAGAGTGATTGAAAAGAGTTAGAGTGATTGAAGGAGAATTAGATTGAGTGAAAGAGAGTTAGAGAGAGTGAAGGAGAGTTATAGTCACAAGGATTCACAAGGAAAAGGGACCACACAAAAGGCGCCTTACGCCCATCCGAGGGTGATCCCAGTGTTGCAAGTGCACACTTCTGACCCTCTCCCAATCTCACCTCATTCCATGCACCAGGTATAGGACTTGGCACACAGGCTTCACCGCCAGAGGAGTCAGGGTTTTAGACTCATGGTGGATCACTCTCACCCCACATGAACCCTAGGAAAATAATCTCAACCAACAAGCGCTGGGAGAAAATGAATCCATCACTGGGTTCAGGAATTAACCCGGATTAGTTCAGCCTCACATACAGAACCCCGTGCTCGGACACGGACGCTGTACGTAAGACCTTAACCTCTCAAGCCACTGGGAGGCTCCGGGGTTTCTCTCTAGTAGAAAGAATTACACTAACCTGCGGATTATCTTATCCAAGTTCCTCTTGAAGGACTCGACAGAGGGTGCATCAACTAACTCACCAGGGAGGGCATTCCATACACTGCACACCTTCACTGTCATCAGGTCTCGGTACTTGTTCGTCCGGAATCTTGGTACATCTAACATGTAACCATGGCCCCTCGTTGGGTTCAAGTTGAACGAGAAGATACTTTTGGGGTCAAGGGTGCTATGACCCCTAATGATCTTATAAGTCTCAATCAATTGGCCTCGAAGTCTACGCTGCTCCAGGGTTAGGAGGTCTAGGTCTATCAACCGCCTCTCATAACCTTTGTTCCGGATCTCGGGTATCAACTTGGTCGCTTGGGCCTGAATCCTTTCCAAGCTTCAACGTCGCACCTGTATGACGGAGACCAGAACTGAACAGCATACTCACAATGGAGCAGAACCAGCGTCTTATACAGGGTCATCATCGTGTGTCTATTTCGGTGGATAAAAACCTTCTTGATATAACTTAGGATCTTCTTAGCTTTCCTCTCTGCGGCGACACATTGAGCACCAAACTTGAACTCGGAGGTCATAAGTACTACGAGATCGAGCTCCTGCAGCGTTCGAGAGACTGGCGAACCAAGTAGAGAGTAGTCAGCACGAGCATTTTGCACTCCAACATGCAGGACTTTTCATTTTCCTGTGTTGAATGGCTTCTGCCATTGTTCTGACCACTCTCCGATCCTGGCCAGAACCCTCCTCAGCTCGTTTACCGCATGAGGATCAGTCGCATCAACACCTAGCTTGGTATCGTCTGCAAACTTACTCATCTAGGAGTTGATCCCAGTGTCTAAATCATTGATGTAGATGAGGAACAGCAGAGGTCCTAAAACTGATCCTTATGGCACACCACTACTAACTACCGGCAATTAAGAGGGTGTGTTTCCAACAACTATTCGCTGTCTCCTCGTTGAGTCACAAGGAGTCACAAGGAAAAGGGATCACACAAAAGGTGCCATACGCCCATGCGAGGGTGATCCCCGTGCAGGAAGTGCACACTTCTGAGAGAGTGAGTGAGAAGAGTTAGAGAGAGTGAGAAGGAGAGTGAGAAAGAGATAGAATGAGTGTGGAGAGTTAGATAGTGTGAACGAAAGTAAGAGGGAGTGAAGGAGAGTTAGAGAGAGTGAGGAGAGTTAGAGAGAGTGAGGAGAGTTAGAGAGAGTAAGAGAGAAGAGTTAGAAAAAATGAGGAGAGTTAGAGAGAGTGATGTAGAGTAGTATATTGGGCGAGTATAAGTGAGTTACGTTAGGTGACACAGAGTAATCGTTGTAAAACTGAGCATCTATTTCTAGTTACCTATTTTCTTTATAATATTACCCAATCATTTTGAATTCATAGAGTACCTATTAAAGAATCTTCCCAAATTTATAAATGATTAGCACATTTTTTGTTATGGAAGAATATTAAAATATCTCCCACACACAAACCTCGAATGCGTTTCACCCTTTTGAATTCACTATATTAGAATAATAAGTAAGTAGTATTTCTTTGCAGAGAATTTTAGAGTTTTCAATAGCTAACCAAATAGTCATTATGAAGATAATTAGCTGGTATTCAATGGAATACCATGGGGAGAATACCTTGCCAGTACACACTAACATCAAAAGAATTATTAATTCATTCAACTAAACCTTTATAACAGAGGTAAATAAGATGATAGGAACTGTAGAGAAAAGAGTCACTGTGATGATGTACTGTCAGAGAAAAGAGTCACTGTGATGATGTACTATCAGAGAAAAGAGTCACTGTGATGATGTACTATCAGAGAAAAGAGTCACTGTGATGATGTACTATCAGAGAAAAGAGTCACTGTGATGATGTACTGTCAGAGAAAAGAGTCACTGTGATGATGTACTATCAGAGAAAAGAGTCACTGTGATGATGTACTATCAGAGAAAAGAGTCACTGTGATGATGTACTATCAGAGAAAAGAGTCACTGTGATGATGTACTATCAGAGAAATGAGTCACTGTGATGATGTACTATCAGAGAAAAGAGTCACTGTGATGATGTACTATCAGAGAAAAGAGTCACTGTGATGATGTACTATCAGAGAAAAGAGTCACTGTGATGATGTACTGTCAGAGAAAAGAGTCACTGTGATGATGTACTATCAGAGAAAAGAGTCACTGTGATGATGTACTATCAGAGAAAAGAGTCACTGTGATGATGTACTATCAGAGAAATGAGTCACTGTGATGATGTACTATCAGAGAAAAGAGTCACTGTGATGATGTACTATCAGAGAAAAGAGTCACTGTGATGATGTACTATCAGAGAAAAGAGTCACTGTGATGATGTACTATCAGAGAAAAGAGGCTCTGTGATGATGTACTATCAGAGAAAAGAGTCACTGTGATGATGTACTATCAGAGAAAAGAGTCACTGTGATGATGTACTGTCAGAGAAAAGAGTCACTGTGATGATGTACTATCAGAGAAAAGAGTCACTGTGATGATGTACTATCAGAGAAAAGAGTCACTGTGATGATGTACTATCAGAGAAAAGAGTCACTGTGATGATGTACTCTCAGAGAAAAGAGTCACTGTGATGATGTACTATCAGAGAAAAGAGTTACTGTGATGATGTACTATCAGGGAAAAGAGTCACTGTGATGATGTACTATCAGAGAAAAGAGTCACTGTGATGATGTACTCTCAGAGAAAAGAGTCACTGTGATGATGTACTATCAGAGAAAAGAGTTACTGTGATGATGTACTATCAGAGAAAAGAGTCACTGTGATGATGTACTATCAGAGAAAAGAGTCACTGTGATGATGTACTATCAGAGAAAAGAGTCACTGTGATGATGTACTATCAGAGAAAAGAGTCACTGTGATGATGTACTATCAGAGAAAAGAGTCACTGTGATGATGTACTATCAGAGAAAAGAGTCACTGTGATGATGTACTATCAGAGAAAAGAGTCACTGTGATGATGTACTATCAGAGAAAAGAGTCACTGTGATGATGTACTATCAGAGAAAAGAGTCACTGTGATGATGTACTATCAGAGAAAAGAGTCACTGTGATGATGTACTATCAGAGAAAAGAGTCACTGTGATGATGTACTATCAGAGAAAAGAGTCACTGTGATGATGTACTATCAGAGAAAAGAGTCACTGTGATGATGTACTATCAGAGAAAAGAGTCACTGTGATGATGTACTATCAGAGAAAAGAGTCACTGTGATGATGTACTATCAGAGAAAAGAGTCACTGTGATGATGTACTATCAGAGAAAAGAGTCACTGTGATGATGCTAATATCATAGTTTTCTATTCTCTTACATTTACAACAAACATTACATACATTTAGTAAAGATTCATTTTTTAATTAGTTAATTATGAAATAATTATTACAGGTACATTTTCCTCTAAATACTTTGCTCAGTTCTGCGCAAGTGTTAGAGAAATAAACACCTACAATTACTATGCACTTAAAATAGAGAATGATAATAAGAAATAGAATTTGTACCTCAGGTATGACTGGGAACATTCGCCTGTGATATATTTTTCTTAGTGTCCATACATCACTTAGCCGAAAGCTATCATTCAACTGCTCCACCACACTCACTGCATTCCTCATCATTATAACCGAAGTTATTATTCGCAGCCAATTAGATGCACTGGGTAACACAATTTGCAGGAGAAGTTCAAGAAAAACATAAAAGTACTGAAGGGAAGTTACGTAATTCCGATCGTTACGTAATTCCGTAGCTTTGTTACTTATCGATTCACAGTCCAAGATTGCTTACCTGAAACATGAATAAACTTATCGTGAAGAGTACATTACAAAGGAAAGAGAACAGTGAACAGCTAAGAGTACAGTACAAAGGAAAGAGAACAGTGAACAGCTAAGAGTACAGTACAAAGGAAAGAGAACAGTGAACAGCTAAGAGTACAGTACAAAGGAAAGAGAACAGTGAACAGCTAAGAGTACAGTACAAAGGAAAGAGAACAGTGAACAGCTAAGAGTACAGTACAAAGGAAAGAGAACAGTGAACAGCTAAGAGTACAGTACAAAGGAAAGAGAACAGTGAACAGCTAAGAGTACAGTACAAAGGAAAGAGAACAGTGAACAGCTAAGAGAACAGTGCAAAGGAAAGAGAACAGTGAACAGCTAAAAGTACAGTACAAAGGAAAGAGAACAGTGAACAGCTAAAAGTACAGTACAAAGAAAAGAGAACAGTGAACAGCTAAGAGTACAGTACAAAGGAAAGAGAACAGTGAACAGATAAGAGAACAGTGCACAGTATAGAGTACAGTGCACAAAGAAGGCCATAGTGCACAGTACAGTCACAGTGTATATTGCATAGCACAGTACATGGCACAGTGAACATAAAAGTGCACAGTACACGGAACAGTGCACAGCGCACAGTGAACAGCACACAGTGCACAGCATATAGTGCACAGCACACAGTGCACAGCATATAGTGCACAGCACACAGTGCACATCACACAGCACACAGTGCACAGCTTATAGTGCACAGCACACAGTGCACAGCATATAGTGCACAGCACACAGTGCACATCACACAGCGCACAGCACACAGTGCACAGCACACGGTGCACAGCACACAGTGCACAGCACACAGTGCACAGCACACACCCATCACTCCATTACCCGGGGCAGTATATCCAATTACCACAGACTGAGAATATTATATTTTTCCCAGTAAATTAATTCATTATGAAGCTTTTTTGTTCCCTGCTCATTTTCCCAACATAAGAAGTCTTATTAATTTTTGAATAATTAGAACCTGTTAGCGCTGATATTAGAGACAATCTTTGATAAATGGGAATAAAATAACCTTTTAATGATACATTAATACAATGTTTTATGTATGATTAGATTAATTATGTTGGAATTTATACTTTAACATACCCTCATATAATTAGTTTAGTCATTTTTGTGCTTTACATATTCTCCCAATGTAAATCTTAGTGTTCTGATCTTCCTGAGGTGTAGTAGCTATTTTTGCTAAACACTCTCAGCCGATAGACCCTTAGGACTATTTAAATCAATTATTGCAAACAACAAAAGTTTAATTTGTCTTCCAACTTTTAAACCTGGAGCAGTAAACTTTGTGTTTTGTTAATGGCCTCAAAAATACAGAGACTGGTTAGTGCCTAGAAAAGTTAGGTATTTTCTCTGCAGATTGTGGCCTAGAGCCTATTCGTAGAGGGGAAAGAGGCAAAATTACTACAGTGCTTCTTCCTCATATTCATTATATTGTAAGCTTTTTCTCCATAATCTTCTAAAAACTATAAAAGTCTTCTTCAGTTGCATCAAAATATTATAATAATTATGATCTTGAATATTCACATTTTGTTGTCATTATTTTGGTGAAATTTTTAGTCAAAAATCGAGTCATGTAATTTTGGTCAAAAGACACAATATTGAGGTCAAAAGACACAATATTGAGGTCAAAAGGCACACAATATTGAGGTCAAAAGACACAATATTGAGGTCAAAAGACACAATATTGAGGTCAAAAGACACACAATATTGAGGTCAAAAGACACACAATATTGAGGTCAAAAGACACAATATTGAGGTCAAAAGACACGCAATATTGAGGTCAAAAGACACACAATATAGAGGTCAAAGGACACACAATATAGAGGTCAAAGGACACACAATATTGAGGTCAAAAGACACACAATATTGAGGTCAAAAGACACACAATATAGAGGTCAAAGGACACACAATATAGAGGTCAAAGGACACACAATATTGAGGTTAAAAGACACACAATATTGAGGTCAAAAGACACACAATATAGAGGTCAAAGGACACACAATATTGAGGTCAAAAGACACACAATATAGAGGTCAAAGGACACACAATATTGAGGTTAAAAGACACACAATATAGAGGTCAAAGGACACACAATATTGAGGTCAAAAGACACAATATTGAGGTCAAAAGACACAATATTGAGGTCAAAAGACACACAATATTGAGGTCAAAAGATACAATATTGAGGTCAAAAGACACACAATATTGAGGTCAAAAGACACACAATATTGAGGTCAAAAGACACAATATTGAGGTCAAAAGACACACAATATTGAGGTCAAAAGACACAAAATATAGAGGTCAAAGGACACACAATATAGAGGTCAAAGGACACACAATATTGAGGTCAAAAGACACACAATATTGAGGTCAAAAGACACACAATATAGAGGTCAAAGGACACACAATATTGAGGTCAAAAGACACACAATATAGAGGTCAAAGGACACACAATATTGAGGTCAAAAGACACACAATATAGAGATCAAAGGACACACAATATTGAGGTTAAAAGACACACAATATAGAGGTCAAAGGACACACAATATTGAGGTCAAAAGACACAATATTGAGGTCAAAAGACACAATATTGAGGTCAAAAGACACACAATATAGAGGTCAAAGGACACACAATATTGAGGTCAAAAGACACACAATATAGAGGTCAAAGGACACACAATATTGAGGTTAAAAGACACACAATATAGAGGTCAAAGGACACACAATATTGAGGTCAAAAGACACAATATTGAGGTCAAAAGACACAATATTGAGGTCAAAAGACACACAATATTGAGGTCAAAAGATACAATATTGAGGTCAAAAGACACACAATATTGAGGTCAAAAGACACACAATATTGAGGTCAAAAGACACAATATTGAGGTCAAAAGACACACAATATTGAGGTCAAAAGACACAAAATATAGAGGTCAAAGGACACACAATATAGAGGTCAAAGGACACACAATATTGAGGTCAAAAGACACACAATATTGAGGTCAAAAGACACACAATATAGAGGTCAAAGGACACACAATATTGAGGTCAAAAGACACACAATATAGAGATCAAAGGACACACAATATTGAGGTTAAAAGACACACAATATAGAGGTCAAAGGACACACAATATTGAGGTCAAAAGACACAATATTGAGGTCAAAAGACACAATATTGAGGTCAAAAGACACACAATGTTGAGGTCGAAAGACACAATATTGAGGTCGAAAGACACACAATATTGAGGTCAAAAGACACACAATATTGAGGTCAAAAGACACACAATGCTCAGTCTAAGAATAACTAGATGGTGTCTGTCACAACCAGCCGATAAATGTCCAATTTCTTCCAATCAACAAACACAAATGCAACTAAACGCTCACCAACCAATTTATTGATTGCCAATTATATCTAAAACAAGATCACCCGAACACAAAATTGAATAATAATGTAAATTAGAAATACATTCAATGGATGTATATCACATAGTCAATGTATAGGTGATGTTGTTTAACGACATTTTAATTAGGAAAAAAATCATAATATATATTTTTTTTGACTAAATTGGAAAAATTGGAATTAGAAAAGAAATGGTAAATAATCAACTGAATTTTCTCTCTTCTTTATATTCATCTTTTAAATTTTCTGTACATAATTCGTTCCACTCAGGAATTTTGTTGCTTGTATTTGTGCGTGGAGAGCTGATCTACTTTTGCCAAGGCTATTTTGGATGTTCTTTAGGTTTCATCAGTCCAGTCGGAGTTGAATAGGTGAGCAGCAGTCTCAATATCCGCCATTGGAGGAATCCTTCCAATAGGACCTATTGAGGGTTTACTTGATGAGAGGAGGTCCATTGTGACCCTCCTGATTAGGTTCCAGCATCTACAGGTCCCAGCAGAGATGGCAATCTTCATGGCTGCCATAGGAGTTAACAGGTAGTTAGGGGGGGATGGTACCTACAGGAATGCAATCTCATCTTTTGGCTTTGTCGAACATCTTTATCCAGATTGCTGAGAAAGAAACGTGATGAGTGCAAAAGATAAAAGAGAAAGTTGAGATCAAGAGAGACTGTAACAGTAAGAATTGTTCCCTAGTTTTATTAGATATATAATATTATATATATCTTATACCTTCCTGGTAATTTCGTTCATACTTTTTTTATCAGGAAAACATCCATTTATTTCAAAATTACTTTTCATATATTAAATCAAAAATAATTTTTCAAATGGTAAAGAATGAATGAACTTGCAGAGAAATTCTAACACTAAAAATTTATAATTTGCTTAAACCAAGTTTTAAATGGGAAACTTAGTAACCTAAGTACAAAGGCAAGACTCGAGAAATGAATACTTTTCTTCTAAGATTCAAAGTCGTTTTTAATGAGTGAAATTTTTTTGTAAGCTCGACAGCAAGATGTATCTTTTCCACGTGTATTTCTTTGTATTTCATTGCATTAGATCTGAAATATTGCATAATTATGTTGAAAATCAAATAAGTATCTTTGTTTGTAATGTACAAAATCAAATATCTCGTTGAAAAATATTTAATAAGATTTTTTAAATGTGCATTAACATTGAAATGAAGTCATTTCACCACCATACTACAAATTGTAAATCAAATTCAAAATGTATGATAAATATTTTAGAAGATATTTTGCATTGAAATTAAACTATACAAAGTGGTGGAAATAACTCCGAAAAATGGCAATCATTTCTTTTTACACCAGATTTCTCGATGAAATTGGAATATCTGCAAAAATACGATTTCAATATCATGAAAAAATGTCAGAAAATAGATTTTCATGGCTGAAAATAAATGTATGTTCGTTACTCTTGAAAATATATTTAAAAAGAGGGCTATACATATTTTAGTTACATTTACTTTCTTAAAATGACAGAGCAGCAACACATCTGCTTTGGATTGAGCCAATTAAATTTTTAGTGTTTCATTGGGAAATTCATTCCAATGCTGTTTAATGCAGCTTGATTTTTATTTACAAAATTGTGTCCATTGTGATAAGCTTTTCGAAACAAAATACCTTATATATTTTCTATTGTGTTGAATTCTGCCAACTTACGAAGGCCATTCCGAAACCTGAATTTTCTTTGTTCTCAACAAGTTTTTATTGTGTGCTGAACTGTACGTGTATGTCTGCCTTGTCATGCTGAAAAAGGCTTCATTGTTATTTATATTATTCGAAAATTGGACAAGATTTCATTCCGACAAACTGATTGTATTTCCCTTTCATTGCTCCAATTTTGTTTTTCCAGCAGCACAGAACAGTCCCTCAGATCATAACAAATCCTCCCCAAAAGGAGCCTTTGAAAACAGTTGTTCTTCCTCTCTCAAGTCACACCGGTAGCACTGGGATCCATGGGGCTAATCCAAATTGGAAGAATGTGATTCTTTCGATGAGAAAACGTTCAATATGGATGTGTTTGGTGGTGTGCAGCGCTACCGGTGTGACTGGAGAGAGGTAGAACAACTGTTTTCGAGAGAGAGTTAAGGGAGAACCTGTTATGATCTGGAGAGAATGACTCTCACTCTCACTCTTTACTCACTCTCACTCTTTACTCACTCTCACTCTTTACTCACTCTCACTCTTTACTCACTCTCACTCTTTACTCACTCTCACTCTTTACTCACTCTCACTCTTTACTCACTCTCACTCTTTACTCACTCTCACTCTTTACTCACTCTCACTCTTTACTCACTCTCACTCTTTACTCACTCTCACTCTTTACTCACTCTCACTCTTTACTCACTCTCACCTGCTTAATATTTTTCTCTGTACGTTTAATTTCTTCGATGATTGTACATCAACAATAACTGTTTTTGAAGTGAGTTTTGTACAATCATGGTTGTTGGAAGATGAAACTAAGTTTCGTATTATATTAGCTGTGAATTAAATAACGCCAGAGTATTATCCCTAAGCTATGAAATGACTCTCTCACTCTTAACATTTACCCTCTTTATCGTTCTTGTGGTGATAGTCAGTCACTGGAACTAAAATTGAAAACCTGTTTGCTGAAATGGTAAGTCACCTCTTTATTTCTCCCTTTTTCTAATGTTATCTTTTTTTCTCTTCTTTCTTGCAGATCTTTATTACTGTCCTCTCCTAACAAGGTATGTACTGTACTAGTTTGTAACTTAAGGTATGTACTGTACTAGTTTGTAACAAGGTATGTACTGTACTAGTTTGTAACTTAAGGTATGTACTGTACTAGTTTGTAACAAGGTATGTACTGTACTAGTTTGTAACAAGGTATGTACTGTACTAGTTTGTAACTTAAGGTATGTACTGTACTAGTTTGTAACAAGGTATGTACTGTACTAGTTTGTAACAAGGTATGTACTGTACTAGTTTGTAACAAGGTATGTACTGTACTAGTTTGTAACAAGGTATGTACTGTACTAGTTTGTAACTTAAGGTATGTACTGTACTAGTTTGTAACAAGGTATGTACTGTACTAGTTTGTAACAAGGTATGTACTGTACTAGTTTGTAACAAGGTATGTACTGTACTAGTTTGTAACAAGGTATGTACTGTACTAGTTTGTAACAAGGTATGTACTGTACTAGTTTGTAACAAGGTATGTACTGTACTAGTTTGTAACTTAAGGTATGTACTGTACTAGTTTGTAACAAGGTATGTACTGTACTAGTTTGTAACTTAAGGTATGTACTGTACTAGTTTGTAACAAGGTATGTACTGTACTAGTTTGTAACAAGGTATGTACTGTACTAGTTTGTAACAAGGTATGTACTGTACTAGTTTGTAACTTGAGGTATGTACTGTACTAGTTTGTAACAAGGTATGTACTGTACTAGTTTGTAACAAGGTATGTACTGTACTAGTTTGTAACAAGGTATGTACTGTACTAGTTTGTAACAAGGTATGTACTGTACTAGTTTGTAACTTAAGGTATGTACTGTACTAGTTTGTAACTTGAGGTATGTACTGTACTAGTTTGTAACTTAAGGTATGTACTGTACTAGTTTGTAACTTGAGGTATGTACTGTACTAGTTTGTAACTTAAGGTATGTACTGTACTAGTTTGTAACAAGGTATGTACTGTACTAGTTTGTAACTTAAGGTATGTACTGTACTAGTTTGTAACTTAAGGTATGTACTGTACTAGTTTGTAACAAGGTATGTACTGTACTAGTTTGTAACAAGGTATGTACTGTACTAGTTTGTAACAAGGTATGTACTGTACTAGTTTGTAACAAGGTATGTACTGTACTAGTTTGTAACAAGGTATGTACTGTACTAGTTTGTAACAAGGTATGTACTGTACTAGTTTGTAACAAGGTATGTACTGTACTAGTTTGTAACAAGGTATGTACTGTACTAGTTTGTAACAAGGTATGTACTGTACTAGTTTGTAACAAGGTATGTACTGTACTAGTTTGTAACAAGGTATGTACTGTACTAGTTTGTAACAAGGTATGTACTGTACTAGTTTGTAACAAGGTATGTACTGTACTAGTTTGTAACTTAAGGTATGTACTGTACTAGTTTGTAACTTAAGGTATGTACTGTACTAGTTTGTAACTTAAGGTATGTACTGTACTAGTTTGTAACAAGGTATGTACTGTACTAGTTTGTAACTTGAGGTATGTACTGTACTAGTTTGTAACAAGGTATGTACTGTACTAGTTTGTAACAAGGTATGTACTGTACTAGTTTGTAACAAGGTATGTACTGTACTAGTTTGTAACTTGAGGTATGTACTGTACTAGTTTGTAACAAGGTATGTACTGTACTAGTTTGTAACAAGGTATGTACTGTACTAGTTTGTAACAAGGTATGTACTGTACTAGTTTGTAACAAGGTATGTACTGTACTAGTTTGTAACTTAAGGTATGTACTGTACTAGTTTGTAACTTGAGGTATGTACTGTACTAGTTTGTAACAAGGTATGTACTGTACTAGTTTGTAACAAGGTATGTACTGTACTAGTTTGTAACTTGAGGTATGTACTGTACTAGTTTGTAACAAGGTATGTACTGTACTAGTTTGTAACAAGGTATGTACTGTACTAGTTTGTAACAAGGTATGTACTGTACTAGTTTGTAACAAGGTATGTACTGTACTAGTTTGTAACAAGGTATGTACTGTACTAGTTTGTAACAAGGTATGTACTGTACTAGTTTGTAACAAGGTATGTACTGTACTAGTTTGTAAGCTTTAATTCCTATGTTCTTCAATTTCAAGGATAATTTTCCACTAAATACCTATTATACGATATTAATAAACATGATTATAGGTAGCAATGAAATTCGTCAGCAAAACTATAATTTACTATGCCTACAATTTTGATATAGGTTTTTTGGTTTTCATATGGAACAGAACTCTGACTCTTTGCCTAAAGTGTTAATCTAATGTGAGTTATTTGTGGTTTCCTTCCAAACAATTTGCTTAGCTTTAGCAAATGGTCTAATTAAATGTTCCACCTATCACACTTTAGCAAACCGAGGGGAATTATTATGATTGCTACGAAAAGATCAACACCTTCCCCTCTTTCTTCGCTTGTTTGTCCGGAAGAAGCGCCGGAATGTACGCTAAATGAAATGATATTAATATTATATCAGCCTAACTCTTTTAGCTACTTCACCAAACTAATTCTAATTATCATGCTTTATTGTTCTATTTTCTACTAAGGAGGTTTAAATTTGATTTAAGACAACTTTCCAAATATTATGAAACTCTTCAACCACTTTGTTCTATTCGTAAACACTGGTTTCAACCATTTACACCGGAAATGAAATGATTGAACATGCATACTTCAGTCTCAGAAAATTTTAATTACTATTCTTTTCGCATCAAATTTAACTTCACTTATCATTAAAATAACGATATATACATCAATACTCTGTTAAATTATAGTCTTTTTATTAATGCTTGTGTTACTTTGGACCCAATAGTACAGCTAATTCTTAATCATGATTATCTGTTCCTTTTTTCACTTCAACAGAATAATGACTTTTCCCAAGGTACATTGAATGACAATATTGTGGATAATTTTATAATCTTCATTGCAAGCTACTATAAAAACACAGTCAGTCACACGGAACAAAATAACTTGATATACGATGTTAAACTTAATGTTATTTTATCACAAAGCATTTCATAAATACTCAGAAGTACCTTTTGTGTACATTGGATTAAAAGTTGATTCATATGAACATTAAAAGGACACACAGCAGTTTGAGTGTGCATAGTACCTGTAAAGATACTGCAGATGATAGTACACCTGCTTCGTATTCTTTGCAGGTGAGATCATTAGTTACCCAGACAGGTGTGGACAATAGCCACCACCTGGTGGGGGTGGAGGGCCTCTCACCCCATGGGGTCAGTCGATACACCCACCATTGGGGTAACGGATACCATATCTCATCCCTCACACCACTCACCCTGTCTCTAATTGGGTTAGAAATTTACTACTCTGAAGATTTCTAGTCAAGGTCTACATAGGAAGAATAGCAACCAATTATTAGTTATTTTATCATTTTATTTATATATTTTGGCACAATGGGTTTAACTAGATAATTTAATGCATTGAATAAAAGACTAATGATAAAAATTAACTGACTGGTGAGTTTCACTGGCACTACGTCACATTGTGGACAAATGTCCTCATTTTATTGGAAAAAGGCCTGAAGCCAAAAAGATTTCCGTCAAATATTCATACTGTATTTAATTCAACAAAAGTAAAAAATATTGAAATATATTTCCCACTTGTAATTTTAAAATGCTGGATTTTTAATGATTCTAATTTGAATTGAGACTCTATAGTTAATATTTTGAACAGAAAATGGCTAACTTTCATTTAATATTTTAGCCATTCTTTAAAATCTTTCCTCTCTCCTTGAACATCTCTCATGTCTCTCACTTCTATAGTAGCATACATGCATATCAATCATTCTTTCTTTTATATACATTATATAATAATGGATAGCAATCATTATTTCTTTTATATACATTATATGATAATGGATAGCAATCATTCTTTCTTTTATATACATTATATGATAATGGATATCAATCATTCTTTCTTTTATATACATTATATGATAATGGATATCAATCATTCTTTCTTTTATATACATTATATGATAATGGATAGCAATCATTATTTCTTTTATATACATTATATGATAATGGATAGCAATCATTCTTTCTTTTATATACATTATATGATAATGGATAGCAATCATTATTTCTTTTATATACATTATATGATAATGGATAGCAATCATTCTTTCTTTTATATACATTATATGATAATGGATAGCAATCATTATTTCTTTTATATACATTATATGATAATGGATAGCAATCATTCTTTCTTTTATATACATTATATGATAATGGATATCAATCATTCTTTCTTTTATATACATTATATGATAATGGATAGCAATCATTATTTCTTTTAAATACATTATATGATAATGGATAGCAATCATTATTTCTTTTATATACATTATATGATAATGGATAGCAATCATTCTTTCTTTTATATACATTATATGATAATGGATAGCAATCATTCTTTCTTTTATATACATTATATGATAATGGATATCAATCATTCTTTCTTTTATATACATTATATGATAATGGATATCAATCATTCTTTCTTTTATATACATTATATGATAATGGATAGCAATCATTATTTCTTTTATATACATTATATGATAATGGATAGCAATCATTATTTCTTTTATATACATTATATGATAATGGATAGCAATCATTATTTCTTTTATATACATTATATGATAATGGATAGCAATCATTCTTTCTTTTATATACATTATATGATAATGGATAGCAATCATTATTTCTTTTATATACATTATATGATAATGGATAGCAATCATTCTTTCTTTTATATACATTATATGATAATGGATATCAATCATTCTTTCTTTTATATACATTATATGATAATGGATAGCAATCATTATTTCTTTTAAATACATTATATGATAATGGATAGCAATCATTATTTCTTTTATATACATTATATGATAATGGATAGCAATCATTATTTCTTTTATATACATTATATGATAATGGATAGCAATCATTATTTCTTTTATATACATTATATGATAATGGATAGCAATCATTATTTCTTTTATATACATTATATGATAATGGATAGCAATCATTATTTCATTTATATACATTATATGTAATGGATAGCAATCATTATTTCTTTTATATACATTATATGTAATGGATAGCAATCATTATTTCTTTTATATACATTATATGATAATGGATAGCAATCATTATTTCTTTTATATACATTATATGATAATGGATAGCAATCATTATTTCATTTATATACATTATATGTAATGGATAGCAATCATTATTTCTTTTATATACATTATATGTAATGGATAGCAATCATTATTTCATTTATATACATTATATGTAATGGATAGAAATCATTATTTCTTTTATATACATTATATGTAATGGATAGCAATCATTATTTCTTTTATATACATTATATGATAATGGATAGCAATCATTATTTCTTTTATATACATTATATGATAATGGATAGCAATCATTATTTCATTTATATACATTATATGTAATGGATAGCAATCATTATTTCTTTTATATACATTATATGTAATGGATAGCAATCATTATTTCTTTTATATACATTATATGTAATGGATAGCAATCATTATTTCATTTATATACATTATATGTAATGGATAGCAATCATTATATCATTTAAATACATTATATGTAATGGATAGCAATCATTATTTCTTTCATATACATTATATGATAATGGATAGCAATCATTATTTCTTTTATATACATTATATGATAATGGATAGCAATCATTATTTCATTTATATACATTATATGTAATGGATAGCAATCATTATTTCTTTTATATACATTATATGTAATGGATAGCAATCATTATTTCTTTTATATACATTATATGTAATGGATAGCAATCATTATTTCATTTATATACATTATATGTAATGGATAGCAATCATTATTTCTTTTATATACATTATATGTAATGGATAGCAATCATTATTTCTTTTATATACATTATATGATAATGGATAGCAATCATTATTTCTTTTATATACATTATATGATAATGGATAGCAATCATTATTTCATTTATATACATTATATGTAATGGATAGCAATCATTATTTCTTTTATATACATTATATGTAATGGATAGCAATCATTATTTCTTTTATATACATTATATGTAATGGATAGCAATCATTATTTCATTTATATACATTATATGTAATGGATAGCAATCATTATTTCATTTATATACATTATATGTAATGGATAGCAATCATTATTTCTTTTATATACATTATATGTAATGGATAGCAATCATTATTTCTTTTATATACATTATATGTAATGGATAGCAATCATTATTTCTTTTATATACATTATATGATAATGGATAGCAATCATTATTTCTTTTATATACATTATATGATAATGGATAGCAATCATTATTTCATTTATATACATTATATGTAATGGATAGCAATCATTATTTCTTTTATATACATTATATGTAATGGATAGCAATCATTATTTCTTTTATATACATTATATGATAATGGATAGCAATCATTATTTCTTTTATATACATTATATGATAATGGATAGCAATCATTATTTCATTTATATACATTATATGTAATGGATAGCAATCATTATTTCTTTTATATACATTATATGTAATGGATAGCAATCATTATTTCTTTTATATACATTATATGATAATGGATAGCAATCATTATTTCTTTTATATACATTATATGATAATGGATAGCAATCATTATTTCTTTTATATACAATATATGATAATGGATAGCAATCATTATTTCTTTTATATACATTATATGATAATGGATAGCAATCATTCTTTCTTTTATATACATTATATGATAATGGATAGCAATCATTATTTCTTTTATATACATTATATGATAATGGATAGCAATCATTCTTTCTTTTATATACATTATATGATAATGGATATCAATCATTCTTTCTTTTATATACATTATATGATAATGGATAGCAATCATTATTTCTTTTATATACATTATATGATAATGGATAGCAATCATTATTTCTTTTATATACATTATATGATAATGGATAGCAATCATTATTTCTTTTATATACATTATATGATAATGGATAGCAATCATTATTTCTTTTATATACATTATATGATAATGGATAGCAATCATTATTTCTTTTATATACATTATATGATAATGGATAGCAATCATTATTTCATTTATATACATTATATGTAATGGATAGCAATCATTATTTCTTTTATATACATTATATGTAATGGATAGCAATCATTATTTCTTTTATATACATTATATGATAATGGATAGCAATCATTATTTCTTTTATATACATTATATGATAATGGATAGCAATCATTATTTCATTTATATACATTATATGTAATGGATAGCAATCATTATTTCTTTTATATACATTATATGTAATGGATAGCAATCATTATTTAATTTATATACATTATATGTAATGGATAGCAATCATTATTTCTTTTATATACATTATATGTAATGGATAGCAATCATTATATCTTTTATGTACATTATATGATAATGGATAGCAATCATTATTTCTTTTATATACATTATATGATAATGGATAGCAATCATTATTTCATTTATATACATTATATGTAATGGATAGCAATCATTATTTCTTTTATATACATTATATGTAATGGATAGCAATCATTATTTCTTTTATATACATTATATGTAATGGATAGCAATCATTATTTCATTTATATACATTATATGTAATGGATAGCAACCATTATTTCATTTATATACATTATATGTAATGGATAGCAATCATTATTTCTTTTATATACATTATATGATAATGGATAGCAATCATTATTTCTTTTATATACATTATATGATAATGGATAGCAATCATTATTTCATTTATATACATTATATGTAATGGATAGCAATCATTATTTCATTTATATACATTATATGTAATGGATAGCAATCATTATTTCTTTTATATACATTATATGTAATGGATAGCAATCATTATTTCTTTTATATACATTATATGTAATGGATAGCAATCATTATTTCATTTATATACATTATATGTAATGGATAGCAATCATTATTTTTTTATATACATTATATGTAATGGATAGCAATCATTATTTCTTTTATATACATTATATGATAATGGATAGCAATCATTATTTCTTTTATATACATTATATGATAATGGATAGCAATCATTATTTCATTTATATACATTATATGTAATGGATAGCAATCATTATTTCTTTTATATACATTATATGTAATGGATAGCAATCATTATTTCTTTTATATACATTATATGTAATGGATAGCAATCATTATTTCATTTATATACATTATATGTAATGGATAGCAATCATTATTTCATTTATATACATTATATGTAATGGATAGCAATCATTATTTCTTTTATATACATTATATGTAATGGATAGCAATCATTATTTCTTTTATATACATTATATGTAATGGATAGCAATCATTATTTCTTTTATATACATTATATGATAATGGATAGCAATCATTATTTCTTTTATATACATTATATGATAATGGATAGCAATCATTATTTCATTTATATACATTATATGTAATGGATAGCAATCATTATTTCTTTTATATACATTATATGTAATGGATAGCAATCATTATTTCTTTTATATACATTATATGATAATGGATAGCAATCATTATTTCTTTTATATACATTATATGATAATGGATAGCAATCATTATTTCATTTATATACATTATATGTAATGGATAGCAATCATTATTTCTTTTATATACTTTATATGTAATGGATAGCAATCATTATTTCTTTTATATACATTATATGATAATGGATAGCAATCATTATTTCTTTTATATACATTATATAATAATGGATAGCAATCATTATTTCTTTTATATACATTATATGATAATGGATAGCAATCATTCTTTCTTTTATATACATTATATGATAATGGATATCAATCATTCTTTCTATTATATACATTATATGATAATGGATAGCAATCATTATTTCTTTTATATACATTATATGATAATGGATAGCAATCATTATTTCTTTTATATACATTATATGATAATGGATAGCAATCATTATTTCTTTTATATACATTATATGATAATGGATAGCAATCATTATTTCTTTTATATACATTATATGATAATGGATAGCAATCATTATTTCTTTTATATACATTATATGATAATGGATAGCAATCATTATTTCATTTATATACATTATATGTAATGGATAGCAATCATTATTTCTTTTATATACATTATATGTAATGGATAGCAATCATTATTTCTTTTATATACATTATATGATAATGGATAGCAATCATTATTTCATTTATATACATTATATGTAATGGATAGCAATCATTATTTCTTTTATATACATTATATGTAATGGATAGCAATCATTATTTCTTTTATATACATTATATGTAATGGATAGCAATCATTATTTCATTTATATACATTATATGTAATGGATAGCAATCATTATTTCTTTTATATACATTATATGTAATGGATAGCAATCATTATTTCTTTTATATACATTATATGATAATGGATAGCAATCATTATTTCTTTTATATACATTATATGATAATGGATAGCAATCATTATTTCATTTATATACATTAAATGTAATGGATAGCAATCATTATTTCTTTTATATACATTATATGTAATGGATAGCAATCATTATTTCTTTTATATACATTATATGTAATGGATAGCAATCATTATTTCATTTATATACATTATATGTAATGGATAGCAATCATTATTTCATTTATATACATTATATGTAATGGATAGCAATCATTATTTCTTTTATATACATTATATGTAATGGATAGCAATCATTATTTCTTTTATATACATTATATGTAATGGATAGCAATCATTATTTCTTTTATATACATTATATGATAATGGATAGCAATCATTATTTCTTTTATATACATTATATGATAATGGATAGCAATCATTATTTCATTTATATACATTATATGTAATGGATAGCAATCATTATTTCTTTTATATACATTATATGTAATGGATAGCAATCATTATTTCTTTTATATACATTATATGTAATGGATAGCAATCATTATTTCTTTTATATACATTATATGATAATGGATAGCAATCATTATTTCTTTTATATACATTATATGATAATGGATAGCAATCATTATTTCATTTATATACATTATATGTAATGGATAGCAATCATTATTTCTTTTATATACATTATATGTAATGGATAGCAATCATTATTTCTTTTATATACATTATATGTAATGGATAGCAATCATTATTTCATTTATATACATTATATGTAATGGATAGCAATCATTATTTCTTTTATATACATTATATGTAATGGATAGCAATCATTATTTCTTTTATATACATTATATGATAATGGATAGCAATCATTATTTCTTTTATATACATTATATGATAATGGATAGCAATCATTATTTCATTTATATACATTATATGTAATGGATAGCAATCATTATTTCTTTTATATACATTATATGTAATGGATAGCAATCATTATTTCATTTATATACATTATATGTAATGGATAGAAATCATTATTTCTTTTATATACATTATATGTAATGGATAGCAATCATTATTTCTTTTATATACATTATATGATAATGGATAGCAATCATTATTTCTTTTATATACATTATATGATAATGGATAGCAATCATTATTTCATTTATATACATTATATGTAATGGATAGCAATCATTATTTCTTTTATATACATTATATGTAATGGAAAGCAATCATTATTTCTTTTATATACATTATATGTAATGGATAGCAATCATTATTTCATTTATATACATTATATGTAATGGATAGCAATCATTATTTCATTTATATACATTATATGTAATGGATAGCAATCATTATTTCTTTTATATACATTATATGTAATGGATAGCAATCATTATTTCTTTTATATACATTATATGTAATGGATAGCAATCATTATTTCATTTATATACATTATATGTAATGGATAGCAATCATTATTTCATTTATATACATTATATGTAATGGATAGCAATCATTATTTCATTTATATACATTATATGTAATGGATAGCAATCATTATTTCTTTTATATACATTATATGTAATGGATAGCAATCATTATTTCTTTTATATACATTATATGATAATGGATAGCAATCATTATTTCTTTTATATACATTATATGATAATGGATAGCAATCATTATTTCATTTATATACATTATATGTAATGGATAGCAATCATTATTTCTTTTATATACATTATATGTAATGGATAGCAATCATTATTTCTTTTATATACATTATATGATAATGGATAGCAATCATTATTTCTTTTATATACATTATATGATAATGGATAGCAATCATTATTTCATTTATATACATTATATGTAATGGATAGCAATCATTATTTCTTTTATATACATTATATGTAATGGATAGCAATCATTATTTCTTTTATATACATTATATGATAATGGATAGCAATCATTATTTCTTTTATATACATTATATGTAATGGATAGCAATCATTATTTCATTTATATACATTATATGTAATGGATAGCAATCATTATTTCTTTTATATACAATATATGTAATGGATAGCAATCATTATTTCTTTTATATACATTATATGATAATGGATAGCAATCATTATTTCTTTTATATACATTATATGATAATGGATAGCAATCATTATTTCTTTTATATACAATATATGATAATGGATAGCAATCATTATTTCTTTTATATACATTATATGATAATGGATAGCAATCATTCTTTCTTTTATATACATTATATGATAATGGATAGCAATCATTATTTCTTTTATATACATTATATGATAATGGATAGCAATCATTCTTTCTTTTATATACATTATATGATAATGGATATCAATCATTCTTTCTTTTATATACATTATATGATAATGGATAGCAATCATTATTTCTTTTATATACATTATATGATAATGGATAGCAATCATTATTTCTTTTATATACATTATATGATAATGGATAGCAATCATTATTTCTTTTATATACATTATATGATAATGGATAGCAATCATTATTTCTTTTATATACATTATATGATAATGGATAGCAATCATTATTTCTTTTATATACATTATATGATAATGGATAGCAATCATTATTTCATTTATATACATTATATGTAATGGATAGCAATCATTATTTCTTTTATATACATTATATGTAATGGATAGCAATCATTATTTCTTTTATATACATTATATGATAATGGATAGCAATCATTATTTCTTTTATATACATTATATGATAATGGATAGCAATCATTATTTCATTTATATACATTATATGTAATGGATAGCAATCATTATTTCTTTTATATACATTATATGTAATGGATAGCAATCATTATTTAATTTATATACATTATATGTAATGGATAGCAATCATTATTTCTTTTATATACATTATATGTAATGGATAGCAATCATTATTTCTTTTATATACATTATATGATAATGGATAGCAATCATTATTTCTTTTATATACATTATATGATAATGGATAGCAATCATTATTTCATTTATATACATTATATGTAATGGATAGCAATCATTATTTCTTTTATATACATTATATGTAATGGATAGCAATCATTATTTCTTTTATATACATTATATGTAATGGATAGCAATCATTATTTCATTTATATACATTATATGTAATGGATAGCAATCATTATTTCATTTATATACATTATATGTAATGGATAGCAATCATTATTTCTTTTATATACATTATATGATAATGGATAGCAATCATTATTTCTTTTATATACATTATATGATAATGGATAGCAATCATTATTTCATTTATATACATTATATGTAATGGATAGCAATCATTATTTCTTTTATATACATTATATGTAATGGATAGCAATCATTATTTCTTTTATATACATTATATGATAATGGATAGCAATCATTATTTCTTTTATATACATTATATGATAATGGATAGCAATCATTATTTCATTTATATACATTATATGTAATGGATAGCAATCATTATTTCTTTTATATACATTATATGTAATGGATAGCAATCATTATTTCTTTTATATACATTATATGATAATGGATAGCAATCATTATTTCTTTTATATACATTATATGTAATGGATAGCAATCATTATTTCATTTATATACATTATATGTAATGGATAGCAATCATTATTTCTTTTATATACAATATATGTAATGGATAGCAATCATTATTTCTTTTATATACATTATATGATAATGGATAGCAATCATTATTTCTTTTATATACATTATATGATAATGGATAGCAATCATTATTTCTTTTATATACAATATATGATAATGGATAGCAATCATTATTTCTTTTATATACATTATATGATAATGGATAGCAATCATTCTTTCTTTTATATACATTATATGATAATGGATAGCAATCATTATTTCTTTTATATACATTATATGATAATGGATAGCAATCATTCTTTCTTTTATATACATTATATGATAATGGATATCAATCATTCTTTCTTTTATATACATTATATGATAATGGATAGCAATCATTATTTCTTTTATATACATTATATGATAATGGATAGCAATCATTATTTCTTTTATATACATTATATGATAATGGATAGCAATCATTATTTCTTTTATATACATTATATGATAATGGATAGCAATCATTATTTCTTTTATATACATTATATGATAATGGATAGCAATCATTATTTCTTTTATATACATTATATGATAATGGATAGCAATCATTATTTCATTTATATACATTATATGTAATGGATAGCAATCATTATTTCTTTTATATACATTATATGTAATGGATAGCAATCATTATTTCTTTTATATACATTATATGATAATGGATAGCAATCATTATTTCTTTTATATACATTATATGATAATGGATAGCAATCATTATTTCATTTATATACATTATATGTAATGGATAGCAATCATTATTTCTTTTATATACATTATATGTAATGGATAGCAATCATTATTTAATTTATATACATTATATGTAATGGATAGCAATCATTATTTCTTTTATATACATTATATGTAATGGATAGCAATCATTATTTCTTTTATATACATTATATGATAATGGATAGCAATCATTATTTCTTTTATATACATTATATGATAATGGATAGCAATCATTATTTCATTTATATACATTATATGTAATGGATAGCAATCATTATTTCTTTTATATACATTATATGTAATGGATAGCAATCATTATTTCTTTTATATACATTATATGTAATGGATAGCAATCATTATTTCATTTATATACATTATATGTAATGGATAGCAATCATTATTTCATTTATATACATTATATGTAATGGATAGCAATCATTATTTCTTTTATATACATTATATGATAATGGATAGCAATCATTATTTCTTTTATATACATTATATGATAATGGATAGCAATCATTATTTCATTTATATACATTATATGTAATGGATAGCAATCATTATTTCTTTTATATACATTATATGTAATGGATAGCAATCATTATTTCTTTTATATACATTATATGTAATGGATAGCAATCATTATTTCATTTATATACATTATATGTAATGGATAGCAATCATTATTTCTTTTATATACATTATATGTAATGGATAGCAATCATTATTTCTTTTATATACATTATATGATAATGGATAGCAATCATTATTTCTTTTATATACATTATATGATAATGGATAGCAATCATTATTTCATTTATATACATTATATGTAATGGATAGCAATCATTATTTCTTTTATATACTTTATATGTAATGGATAGCAATCATTATTTCTTTTATATACATTATATGTAATGGATAGCAATCATTATTTCATTTATATACATTATATGTAATGGATAGCAATCATTATTTCATTTATATACATTATATGTAATGGTTAGCAATCATTATTTCTTTTATATACATTATATGTAATGGATAGCAATCATTATTTCTTTTATATACATTATATGTAATGGATAGCAATCATTATTTCTTTTATATACATTATATGATAATGGATAGCAATCATTATTTCTTTTATATACATTATATGATAATGGATAGCAATCATTATTTCATTTATATACATTATATGTAATGGATAGCAATCATTATTTCTTTTATATACATTATATGTAATGGATAGCAATCATTATTTCTTTTATATACATTATATGATAATGGATAGCAATCATTATTTCTTTTATATACATTATATGATAATGGATTGCAATCATTATTTCTTTTATATACATTATATGTAATGGATAGCAATCATTATTTCTTTTATATACATTATATGTAATGGATAGCAATCATTATTTCTTTTATATACATTATATGATAATGGATAGCAATCATTATTTCTTTTATATACATTATATAATAATGGATAGCAATCATTATTTCTTTTATATACATTATATGATAATGGATAGCAATCATTCTTTCTTTTATATACATTATATGATAATGGATATCAATCATTCTTTCTATTATATACATTATATGATAATGGATAGCAATCATTATTTCTTTTATATACATTATATGATAATGGATAGCAATCATTATTTCTTTTATATACATTATATGATAATGGATAGCAATCATTATTTCTTTTATATACATTATATGATAATGGATAGCAATCATTATTTCTTTTATATACATTATATGATAATGGATAGCAATCATTATTTCTTTTATATACATTATATGATAATGGATAGCAATCATTATTTCATTTATATACATTATATGTAATGGATAGCAATCATTATTTCTTTTATATACATTATATGTAATGGATAGCAATCATTATTTCTTTTATATACATTATATGATAATGGATAGCAATCATTATTTCTTTTATATACATTATATGATAATGGATAGCAATCATTATTTCATTTATATACATTATATGTAATGGATAGCAATCATTATTTCTTTTATATACATTATATGTAATGGATAGCAATCATTATTTCTTTTATATACATTATATGTAATGGATAGCAATCATTATTTCATTTATATACATTATATGTAATGGATAGCAATCATTATTTCTTTTATATACATTATATGTAATGGATAGCAATCATTATTTCTTTTATATACATTATATGATAATGGATAGCAATCATTATTTCTTTTATATACATTATATGATAATGGATAGCAATCATTATTTCATTTATATACATTAAATGTAATGGATAGCAATCATTATTTCTTTTATATACATTATATGTAATGGATAGCAATCATTATTTCTTTTATATACATTATATGTAATGGATAGCAATCATTATTTCATTTATATACATTATATGTAATGGATAGCAATCATTATTTCATTTATATACATTATATGTAATGGATAGCAATCATTATTTCTTTTATATACATTATATGTAATGGATAGCAATCATTATTTCTTTTATATATTATATGTAATGGATAGCAATCATTATTTCTTTTATATACATTATATGATAATGGATAGCAATCATTATTTCTTTTATATACATTATATGATAATGGATAGCAATCATTATTTCATTTATATACATTATATGTAATGGATAGCAATCATTATTTCTTTTATATACATTATATGTAATGGATAGCAATCATTATTTCTTTTATATACATTATATGTAATGGATAGCAATCATTATTTCTTTTATATACATTATATGATAATGGATAGCAATCATTATTTCTTTTATATACATTATATGATAATGGATAGCAATCATTATTTCATTTATATACATTATATGTAATGGATAGCAATCATTATTTCTTTTATATACATTATATGTAATGGATAGCAATCATTATTTCTTTTATATACATTATATGTAATGGATAGCAATCATTATTTCATTTATATACATTATATGTAATGGATAGCAATCATTATTTCTTTTATATACATTATATGTAATGGATAGCAATCATTATTTCTTTTATATACATTATATGATAATGGATAGCAATCATTATTTCTTTTATATACATTATATGATAATGGATAGCAATCATTATTTCATTTATATACATTATATGTAATGGATAGCAATCATTATTTCTTTTATATACATTATATGTAATGGATAGCAATCATTATTTCTTTTATATACATTATATGTAATGGATAGCAATCATTATTTCTTTTATATACATTATATGATAATGGATAGCAATCATTATTTCATTTATATACATTATATGTAATGGATAGCAATCATTATTTCTTTTATATACATTATATGTAATGGATAGCAATCATTATTTCTTTTATATACATTATATGTAATGGATAGCAATCATTATTTCTTTTATATACATTATATGATAATGGATAGCAATCATTATTTCTTTTATATACATTATATGATAATGGATAGCAATCATTATTTCATTTATATACATTATATGTAATGGATAGCAATCATTATTTCTTTTATATACATTATATAATAATAATAATAATAATAATACTTTATTGAATTAAAAGACATACATTACAAATTTAAAAAGAAAACAAAAGTAGATTAATTCAAGCCCATAGAAGTTCCATTGGAACTTTTTGGGCAAACAGAGTCTAAGAGCAATAAATGTGACTAATACAGATTAAAAAATAAAAATACATAGATAACGAAAGTAGTATATAGGGCTAAAATAAAATTGCCAAACATAAAAAAAAAACATTACGGGACAAGGGTTATATTTCATAAGATTCCAGCAAAAACTGTTTATATTTATTCTTGAATATTAAAATCGATTCACTTTTTCTAATATTAATTGGAATAGTGTTCCATACTTTAGGACCAGCATAAAATACTGACCTTTGACATTGACTTAATCTTTGATAAGAAGGGACAGCTTCAGAATGATTTCTGGTATTATAAGAGTGAGTAGGAAAACTGACATTTCCGGAAGAGGACTGCCTGTACATGTATATACCTATCATGAATTTATAGATTTCATTAATGCGAAGAACTTTCGTTTTTGCAAATAGTGGCAGTGTAGGCGCTAAATATTCAGAAGATGTTATTGTTCTTATAATGCGTTTTTGAATTATGCTAAGCGGATATAGATGTACATCAGCAGTACCTCCCCAGGCAACAACACCATATAGTAGGTATGGATACACAATAGAGTAATACATTTTTAACATGATTTTTACAGGTACATGGTTACTAATTCTATAGAAAATGCCGGCAGTTTTGGAGATTTTTGAACATATAGCACTTATGTGATGTGAAAAATTTAAATTATGATCCAAAGTTACTCCAAGGAATTTAATAGTATCATTATATTGAATGGGTATATGATTGATGACTAAATGAGAAGGTAGATTTTGCGTACTGGTTCGGTTAGAAATGAACATTGCAGAAGTTTTATTGGCATTTAAGGAAAGTCTATTATTAACTGTCCAGTCGTGGAGTAATTTTAGATTTACATTGGTTTTATGAATTAAATCATCTACATTAAAATCACTTGTAGTAATAGTGGTATCGTCTGCAAAGAGAGTGAAATGGGCACCATCTGTTATATTTACAATGTCATTGATATACAGAAGAAACAGATAGGGCCCAAGTACACTTCCCTGAGGGACCCCACGAGTTACAGGGCGTCTACTAGAAATTACATTACCTACCCTAACACTCTGAGTCCTCCCACTAAGGTAACTACAGAACCACGAGGATGCAATGCTACGAATGCCATACCTATACATTTTACGGATTAGAATATCATGGCATACGCTATCAAACGCTTTACTAAGGTCGACAGCTACACCTAAAGTGTGCTGTCTATTGTTCAAATTATGATATACATGTTCGACAAAGTTCAATATGCCATCAGATGTGCTCTTACCCTTCAGGAAACCAAATTGAGAGGAACTAATAATTTTATTTTTATTTAAATAACTTGATAACCTGGATGCAACACATCTTTCAAATATTTTACTTATTAAAGGAAGTATTGAAATGGGTCTGTAGTTGCCAGTTTCAGACTCAGAGCCTGACTTATAAACAGGTATCACTGTGGCATGTTTAAGACAATCAGGAAATATACCTTGCTGAATAGAACTATTGATGAGTGATGATAGAGGAGGAGCTAAATTATTAGAGACAAGTTTAAAGACTTTAGTTGGAATATTCTGAAGACCATAAGACGAGTTTTTTAGTTCATTTATAATCTTAATTATTTCTACTATAGATACTGGAGACATATAAATTGAATTTGGGCAGTTAACATCCAAATAGGCACAAGGATCCAGTGTAGGCTGTGGAATACTTTGCTCCAATTCCAGTGCTATTCCACAAAAATAACCATTAAAATGCTCAGCACCGTCACCATCATCGCTTACTATATTATCGTTAACATTAAGGGAAAAGTTAGAGTAAGTTGGCTTTCTGTTGATTAACAAATTATTTATGAGTTTCCATGTAGCTTTTACATTCGACATACATGCATTGAAAGTATCAAAATAATATTTTCGTTTAGCTCTCTTTACAATATTCACTAAATTATTCTTAAATTTTTTATATGTTGATTCATTAATTAGATTAAGTTTAAGATTCTTGTAATACAATGCTTTAGTTTTAACCAAATCTAAAATTTTAGATGTCAGCCATGGCTTACTCAATCTCTTCCGACCAATATATTTTACTCTCAAAGGAAATGTCCTACAATATAAATCATTAACAACTTCAATAAACTGTAAGGTATCAGTATTGATATCACCAGAAAAGCTATTCCATGTCAACTCATTACATTTCTCTACAAAATCCTCAAATCTACCAGAGCTATGATCACGGAATACAACCTTCACTAATTCATTATTACATACAAAATCCTTCAAAACAACAAAAACTGGTAAATGATCAGTCTGGCCAAATAGTAAGATACCAGATTCAGCCACGTTGCATCTGTTGAACCAAATATGATCGAGAATAGCAGGACTACCATTTTGTCCACCACCCGGAAACCTAGTAGGTTTAGTGATAAATGGTACAAAACCCAATGAGAACAAATGATGAACAAAACTAGTACAATTAGCGTCAGAAATCTCATATTTCAACAAATCTACATTTAGGTCACCAGCTACAAAAATATCTTTATTTACTAATAACGGGTCGTTCAATATATTCAGTAAGCCGTCACAGAATGCAACAAAACTACCATTGGGTGGACGATAAATGGCAACTATAAGTAAAATACGTTCATGAGATCGAATTTCAACCACGCATGATTCTATATAATCATTAACTACTGACAAATGCCTAACTTTTCTAGAGTTCAACTGATCACAACAGTACAAGGAAACCCCACCTCCCCCTCCCAATTCCCTCCCCACATGGTGTCCATGAAACCCATCAATCTCCACCCCCATATCATTCTGGAAACGAGTTTCAGTAAGGATAATTACTTGAAATTTAACTTTTAAAGAAAGCAAGAGAGCAAGAAACATATCATTGTTAGACTTGAAACTGCGAATATTATAATTACATAGACATAAGTTATTAATATGCTTACAGAAAGATTCATTAAAATTATCAATTGAATAGTAAAAAGATTGTTTAGGGGCTTGCATTGATGAGAAGTAACTATTTATAAAATCATCCCTAGGGTCAACATCAAAGAATATATTATCGGTCATGAGTGCGATTAAGGAGGAGGAGCAACAGGGACATCAGGGCGTGGTTAGAGTAAGCACAGACACAAGACTTAAGAGCAGAGACACGGGCTTGAGAACAGAAGACAGCAGACACAAGAGACTTCATAGTAGCAGACATAAAAGGGAGGGACCCCAGAATAGGAGCAGGAAACCTAGATATACCATAGTATACCAAGATCTGCCCCATGGTACAGCTCGTATGGAGCAATTCAGCATATATTATTAAATATACGAGATTGCAAGCATATATGGCATAAGTGTAGCTTAAATCATAAGTATACATATTAGCAGAAGTACAAATTAGAGCAGAGGCACACATCGTAGCAGAAGTATACCTCAGAGAGGAAGCACATAATGGAGCAAAAGTATACACCGGAGCAGAAACACTTACTGGAGTAGAAGATGAAGTACATAGTGGAGTTGAAGACGAAGTACACAATGTAATGGATAGCAATCATTATTTCTTTTATATACATTATATGATAATGGATAGCAATCATTATTTCTTTTATATACATTATATGATAATGGATAGCAATCATTATTTCATTTATATACATTATATGTAATGGATAGCAATCATTATTTCTTTTATATACATTATATGTAATGGATAGCAATCATTATTTCTTTTATATACATTATATGTAATGGATAGCAATCATTATTTCATTTATATACATTATATGTAATGGATAGCAATCATTATTTCTTTTATATACAATATATGTAATGGATAGCAATCATTATTTCTTTTATATACATTTTATGATAATGGATAGCAATCATTATTTCTTTTATATACATTATATGATAATAGATAGCAATCATTATTTCATTTATATACATTATATGTAATGGATAGCAATCATTATTTCTTTTATATACATTATATGTAATGGATAGCAATCATTATTTCTTTTATATACATTATATGTAATGGATAGCAATCATTATTTCATTTATATACATTATATGTAATGGATAGCAATCATTATTTCATTTATATACATTATATGTAATGGATAGCAATCATTATTTCTTTTATATACATTATATGTAATGGATAGCAATCATTATTTCTTTTATATACATTATATGTAATGGATAGCAATCATTATTTCTTTTATATACATTATATGATAATGGATAGCAATCATTATTTCTTTTATATACATTATATGATAATGGATAGCAATCATTATTTCATTTATATACATTATATGTAATGGATAGCAATCATTATTTCTTTTATATACATTATATGTAATGGATAGCAATCATTATTTCTTTTATATACATTATATGATAATGGATAGCAATCATTATTTCATTTATATACATTATATGTAATGGATAGCAATCATTATTTCTTTTATATACATTATATGTAATGGATAGCAATAATTATTTCTTTTATATACATTATATGATAATGGATAGCAATCATTATTTCTTTTATATACATTATATGATAATGGATAGCAATCATTATTTCATTTATATACATTATATGTAATGGATAGCAATCATTATTTCATTTATATACATTATATGTAATGGATAGCAATCATTATTTCTTTTATATACATTATATGTAATGGATAGCAATCATTATTTCTTTTATATACATTATATGTAATGGATAGCAATCATTATTTCATTTATATACATTATATGTAATGGATAGCAATCATTATTTCTTTTATATACATTATATGTAATGGATAGCAATCATTATTTCTTTTATATACATTATATGATAATGGATAGCAATCATTATTTCTTTTATATACATTATATGATAATGGATAGCAATCATTATTTCATTTATATACATTAAATGTAATGGATAGCAATCATTATTTCTTTTATATACATTATATGTAATGGATAGCAATCATTATTTCTTTTATATACATTATATGTAATGGATAGCAATCATTATTTCATTTATATACATTATATGTAATGGATAGCAATCATTATTTCTTTTATATACATTATATGTAATGGATAGCAATCATTATTTCTTTTATATACATTATATGTAATGGATAGCAATCATTATTTCATTTATATACATTATATGTAATGGATAGCAATCATTATTTCTTTTATATACATTATATGTAATGGATAGCAATCATTATTTCTTTTATATACATTATATGATAATGGATAGCAATCATTATTTCTTTTATATACATTATATGATAATGGATAGCAATCATTATTTCATTTATATACATTATATGTAATGGATAGCAATCATTATTTCATTTATATACATTATATGTAATGGATAGCAATCATTATTTCTTTTATATACATTATATGTAATGGATAGCAATCATTATTTCATTTATATACATTATATGTAATGGATAGCAATCATTATTTCATTTATATACATTATATGTAATGGATAGCAATCATTATTTCTTTTATATACATTATATGTAATGGATAGCAATCATTATTTCTTTTATATACATTATATGTAATGGATAGCAATCATTATTTCTTTTATATACATTATATGTAATGGATAGCAATCATTATTTCTTTTATATACATTATATGTAATGGATAGCAATCATTATTTCTTTTATATACATTATATGTAATGGATAGCAATCAATGCAAAGCGCTTACATTCGAATGTTCTTTCTGAAGTTTAAAAGGTTTACCATATTTTAAAGTAAATGTTACTTTAAATATGAGATTGTCAAGGTCCACCATCATACTATAGAACTCTATCTCCAAGATGAAGAAGAAACTTCAATAGTATCGATATTAGAACTATAAACTTATTCATTTTAGTTTAGTAACACTAGAACTGCCTAGTACTTGAAACTACCAAACAGTCAAAATGACTTTCTTATTTTGCTATTATTTACGGTATTTTATTTTTATTGACATTTATTGTTATTAATAATTATTTATTAACTAGGTAACTAAAACTGTCACCAATCGTGAAACAACTAGAAGTCTAGAGCCACCAAAAAGTCAAAATGACTGTGTTTTATATTTTTCTCCGGTGAGATATCGTTACCACGCATGTTGAGCAAACACTGACCAACACTGTCAGCCTAAGTCACTTTGTTTGGTACTCGTAAGAACATCTCACAGCGTGTTGCTTCTAGATTTTGTTTATTTCAGTTAAAGTTCATGCTTGGTAATTCTTTAAGTAACTGCTATATCTCAGTAACTGTGAAATCACTTCCTGTTATATTTCACACCGTTGTTTAGTATCATTATATTATAAGTAATAAATTTCAAACTTCTACTTATAATAATTTATTAAATACAAATGTGTGAAAAATATGATACAGTAAAATTGACGGTGGTGCCAGTGTTAATTGCTTAGCATTACTATACATATCAATTCCAGTGCTGAAACCTACATCTGACCTTTTATTTCCGGTATATATTACTTTACAAACAATGAGGGTATTACACACTAGTTCAATCATTAAGTTCAACGTTAGAATTTGGTCTAGATGTGACGCAAAAGAAGACGTTTTGTTAGACGCAAGGAAACTCTGTTTGCAACGTTAGATGAATGATATTTTGTACTTTCAATTAGGTAATTTTAAATATCAGTAATTGTTTCTGCTGATTTAAATTTACAGGTGTGCTTATAATTTATAATTTAATCAATCCTATTATAAATCATCTCCATCGTCAATGTACCGTGTATTGAATTTAAAGCTTTGTGAAGTGATTCTACATTCATTTTACCACTATAATTCTAAGGTTTCGTTTTTATCGAATTAACCTCTATAGTTTTTTTCTATCAAAATCTTACTTTTTATATTTTTTCAGTATGTACTATTAGCTAGAAATATTTAAATTCTAACTTCTGTAATCATTCTTTTCATTTCTATTATAAATTATATCTTTTTTATAGTCGAAATAGTGTGCATGAAAATAATACCTACATATTTGAAGTCTACCTGTTCATCTTCTAATTACCAGATCAGTATAGTAGTGAGTGTCAAGAGTGAGGTACTTAGCCCTCCTCATGTGACCAACTATCTGTGATTTGCCTTGATTGCGTCAATATTAAGTAATTTATTGTTTATATAGAAGTGATATATTTGTTATTAATAGTGTTATATAGTATTAGTAATTTTGTGTATCTTTGTACCTTGAAGGTACCATTTCCAAAAGCACTCATATTTGAACACGAATTAAAATAGCAATGAGTGTGCTTCCCTTCTCCAAAATTCAATAAAACTACAACTCCTCTAAAAACTAATGAAATGAAGCATATAAAATATTCACATCATAAAAAGGCAAAAAAGTTAAAATAATCCAAGAAAGTTCTTAACTATAATTATTGTGGTGAATGGAAGAGAAAGGAGGTGGTGCCTCTTTGGCCCCAAATTATTCTAATCTAATTCAAGGAATATCTTTTTACCATGTCTACCATTTCTAACGCTACTTACAGTTTTAGAGGATAGCACTAGGGTTATGCTCTTCAATTACCAGGTCTTAGATTTTGTGTTAGCAAGGCTCGTATAGCTTCCTTTTTATCACCTCTTCATTTTCCTCTTCCATCCACGAATAACTGCATTTACGGAGTAGCTTTTCTGCTTCCATGAACATGGGCACCGAATGTTGCTCGGGGACTTTGTTCGTGGAGTGCTTGTTAGAGGTCATTACGTTTTTGACAGCAGCAGCTAGCATGGTCTTTGACTCTTAAACTCTTCAGCTTCATAAAAATTAATTAAGAACATAGAAATTCTTCTCTGGGCTCTATACTACATTTGTTACCTTATTTTCCTCCAAAAATGTCCAATGGACCTGAAATGAAAATGGTAAAAGCAGGAATTTATGCAAATTCGTATTGTTATATTAATCATAAGACCTTTCTTAATTACTATCCAATGACTAAATCAAGTTATAATAACAGGTTCTTTTGTCAAAATATAACTTTTTAATTTCTAAGGACATGTAGTACATGACATTAATGCATCACATGTAGTACATGACGTTAATGCATCACATGTAGTACATGACGTTATTGCATCACATGTAGTACATGACGTTAATGCATCACATGTAGTACATGACGTTAATGCATCACATGTAGTACATGACGTTAATGCATCACATGTAGTACATGACGTTAATGCATCACATGTAGTATATGACGTTAATGCATCACATGTAGTACATGACGCTATTGCATCACATGTAGTACATGACGTTAATGCATCACATGTAGTACATGACGTTAATGCATCACATGTAGTATATGACGTTAATGCATCACATGTAGTAGATGACGTTATTGCATCACATGTAGTACATGACGTTAATGCATCACATGTAGTACATGACGTTATTGCATCACATGTAGTACATGACGTTAATGCATCACATGTAGTACATGACGTTAATGCATCACATGTAGTACATGACGTTAATGCATCACATGTAGTACATGACGTTAATGCATCACATGTAGTACATGACGTTAATGCATCACATGTAGTACATGACGTTAATGCATCACATGTAGTACATGACGTTAATGCATCACATGTAGTACATGACGTTAATGCATCACATGTAGTACATGACGTTAATGCATCACATGTAGTACATGACGTTATTGCATCACATGTAGTACATGACGTTAATGCATCACATGTAGTACATGACGTTATTGCATCACATGTAGTACATGACGTTAATGCATCACATGTAGTACATGACGTTAATGCATCACATGTAGTACATGACGTTATTGCATCACATGTAGTACATGACGTTAATGCATCACATGCAGTACATGACGTTATTGCATCACATGTAGTACATGACGTTAATGCATCACATGTAGTACATGACGTTAATGCATCACATGTAGTACATGACGTTATTGCATCACATGTAGTACATGACGTTAATGCATCACATGTAGTACATGACGTTAATGCATCACATGTAGTACATGACGTTATTGCATCGCATGTAGTACATGACGTTATTGCATCACATGTAGTACATGACGTTAATGCATCACATGTAGTACATGACGTTAATGCATCACATGTAGTACATGACGTTAATGCATCACATGTAGTACATGACGTTATTGCATCACATGTAGTACATGACGTTAATGCATCACATGTAGTACATGACGTTAATGCATCACATGTAGTACATGACGTTAATGCATCACATGTAGTACATGACGTTATTGCATCACATGTAGTACATGACGTTATTGCATCACATGTAGTACATGACGTTATTGCATCACATGTAGTACATGACGTTATTGCATCACATGTAGTACATGACGTTAATGCATCACATGTAGTACATGACGTTAATGCATCACATGTAGTACATGACGTTATTGCATCACATGTAGTACATGACGTTAATGCATCACATGTAGTACATGACGTTAATGCATCACATGTAGTACATGACGTTAATGCATCACATGTAGTACATGACGTTATTGCATCACATGTAGTACATGACGTTATTGCATCACATGTAGTACATGACGTTATTGCATCACATGTAGTACATGACGTTATTGCATCACATGTAGTACATGACGTTATTGCATCACATGTAGTACATGACGTTAATGCAGCACATGTAGTACATGACGTTAATGCATCACATGTAGTACATGACGTTATTGCATCACATGTAGTACATGACGTTAATGCATCACATGTAGTACATGACGTTATTGCATCACATGTAGTACATGACGTTAATGCATCACATGTAGTACATGACGTTAATGCATCACATGTAGTACATGACGTTAATGCATCACATGTAGTACATGACGTTATTGCATCACATGTAGTACATGACGTTAATGCATCACATGTAGTACATGACGTTATTGCATCACATGTAGTACATGACGTTAATGCATCACATGTAGTACATGACGTTATTGCATCACATGTAGTACATGACGTTAATGCATCACATGTAGTACATGACGTTATTGCATCACATGTAGTACATGACGTTAATGCATCACATGTAGTACATGACGTTAATGCATCACATGTAGTACATGAAGTTATTGCATCACATGTAGTACATGACGTTAATGCATCAAATGTAGTACATGA
Source organism: Caprella mutica (assembly GCA_947561585.1). Taxonomy (NCBI): domain Eukaryota; kingdom Metazoa; phylum Arthropoda; class Malacostraca; order Amphipoda; family Caprellidae; genus Caprella; species Caprella mutica. The sequence goes on from CANNZV010000100.1 coordinate 251,961, forward strand.
CGTTAATGCATCACATGTAGTACATGACGTTAATGCATCACATGTAGTAAATGACGTTATTGCATCACATGTAGTACATGACGTTAATGCATCACATGTAGTACATGACGTTAATGCATCACATGTAGTACATGACGTTAATGCATCACATGTAGTACATGACGTTATTGCATCACATGTAGTACATGACGTTAATGCATCACATGTAGTACATGACGTTAATGCATCACATGTAGTACATGACGTTAATGCATCACATGTAGTACATGACGTTATTGCATCACATGTAGTACATGACGTTATTGCATCACATGTAGTACATGACGTTATTGCATCACATGTAGTACATGACGTTATTGCATCACATGTAGTACATGACGTTAATGCATCACATGTAGTACATGACGTTAATGCATCACATGTAGTACATGACGTTATTGCATCACATGTAGTACATGACGTTAATGCATCACATGTAGTACATGACGTTAATGCATCACATGTAGTACATGACGTTAATGCATCACATGTAGTACATGACGTTATTGCATCACATGTAGTACATGACGTTATTGCATCACATGTAGTACATGACGTTATTGCATCACATGTAGTACATGACGTTATTGCATCACATGTAGTACATGACGTTATTGCATCACATGTAGTACATGACGTTAATGCATCACATGTAGTACATGACGTTAATGCATCACATGTAGTACATGACGTTATTGCATCACATGTAGTACATGACGTTATTGCATCACATGTAGTACATGACGTTATTGCATCACATGTAGTACATGACGTTAATGCATCACATGTAGTACATGACGTTATTGCATCACATGTAGTACATTTGTCTCAATTAACTAAATACAGCAATTATGAAACTAATTCAAATTACGCTTCATATTTATTTTATTATGCTTGCTATCAGTCTTATCTTTATCAAACAACTAAATTATCTTCATTATTTTCAATTGTTCTTATTTCTCCATTGTTCTTCTTTCTCCATTGTTCTTCTTTCTCCGATGTTCTTCTTTCTCCATTGTTCTTCTTTCTCCATTGTTCTTCTTTCTCCATTGTTCTTCTTTCTCCATTGTTCTTCTTTCTCCATTGTTCTTCTTTCTCCATTGTTCTTCTTTCTCCATTGTTCTTCTTTCTCCATTGTTCTTCTTTCTCCATTGTTCTTATTTCTCCATTGTTCTTCTTTCTCCATTGTTCTTCTTTCTCCATTGTTCTTATTTCTCCATTGTTCTTCTTTCTCCATTGTTCTTCTTTCTGCATTGTTCTTCTTTCTCCATTGTTCTTCTTTCTCCATTGTTCTTCTTTCTCCATTGTTCTTCTTTCTCCATTGTTCTTCTTTCTCCATTGTTCTTATTTCTCCATTGTTCTTCTTTCTCCATTGTTCTTCTTTCTCCATTGTTCTTCTTTCTCCATTGTTCTTCTTTCTCCATTGTTCTTCTTTCTCCATTGTTCTTCTTTCTCCATTGTTCTTCTTTCTCCATTGTTCTTCTTTCTCCATTGTTCTTATTTCTCCATTGTTCTTCTTTCTCCATTGTTCTTCTTTCTCCATTGTTCTTCTTTCTCCATTGTTCTTATTTCTCCATTGTTCTTCTTTCTCCATTGTTCTTCTTTCTCCATTGTTCTTCTTTCTCCATTGTTCTTCTTTCTCCATTGTTCTTCTTTCTCCATTGTTCTTCTTTCTCCATTGTTCTTCTTTCTCTATTGTTCTTCTTTCTCCATTGTTCTTATTTCTCCATTGTTCTTCTTTCCCCATTGTTCTTCTTTCTCCATTGTTCTTCTTTCTCCATTGTTCTTCTTTCTCCATTGTTCTTCTTTCTCCATTGTTCTTCTTTCTCCATTGTTCTTCTTTCTCCATTGTTCTTCTTTCTCCATTATTCTTCTTTCTCCATTGTTCTTCTTTCTCCATTGTTCTTCTTTCTCCGTTGTTCTTCTTTCTCCATTGTTCTTCTTTCTCCATTTTTCTTCTTTCTCCATTGTTCTTCTTTCTCCATTGTTCTTCTTTCTCCATTGTTCTTCTTTCTCCATTGTTCTTCTTTCTCCATTGTTCTTATTTCTCCATTGTTCTTCTTTCTCCATTGTTCTTCTTTCTCCATTGTTCTTCTTTCTCCATTGTTCTTCTTTCTCCATTGTTCTTATTTCTCCATTGTTCTTATTTCTCCATTGTTCTTATTTCTCTATTGTTCTTTTTTCTCCATTGTTCTTCTTTCTCCATTGTTCTTCTTTCTCCATTGTTCTTCTTTCTCCATTGTTCTTCTTTCTCCATTGTTCTTATTTCTCCATTGTTCTTCTTTCTCCATTGTTCTTCTTTCTCCATTGTTCTTCTTTCTCCATTGTTCTTCTTTCTCCATTGTTCTTCTTTCTCCATTGTTCTTCTTTCTCCATTGTTCTTATTTCTCCATTGTTCTTCTTTCTCCATTGTTCTTATTTCTCCATTGTTCATTTTTCTCCATTGTTCTTATTTCTCCATTGTTCTTTTTTCTCTATTGTTCTTATTTCTCCATTGTTCTTCTTTCTCCATTGTTCTTCTTTCTCCATTGTTCTTATTTCTCCATTGTTCTTTATTCTCCATTGTTCTTCTTTCTCCATTGTTCTTCTTTTTCCATTGTTCTTCTTTCTCCATTGTTCTTCTTTCTCCAATGTTCTTCTTTCTCCATTGTTCTTATTTCTCCATTGTTCTTCTTTCTCCATTGTTCTTCTTTCTCCATTGTTCTTCTTTCTCCATTGTTCTTCTTTCTCCATTGTTCTTCTTTCTCCATTGTTCTTCTTTCTCCATTGTTCTTCTTTCTCCATTGTTCTTCTTTCTCCATTGTTCTTCTTTCTCCATTGTTCTTCTTTCTCCATTGTTCTTCTTTCTCCATTGTTCTTATTTCTCCACTGTTCATTTTTCTCCATTGTTCTTATTTCTCCATTGTTCTTTTTTCTCCATTGTTCTTCTTTCTCCATTGTTCTTCTTTCTCCATTGTTCTTCTTTCTCCATTGTTCTTATTTCTCCATTGTTCTTCTTTCTCCATTGTTCTTCTTTCTCCATTGTTCTTCTTTCTCCATTGTTCTTCTTTCTCCATTGTTCTTCTTTCTCCATTGTTCTTCTTTCTCCATTGTTCTTCTTTCTCCATTGTTCTTATTTCTCCATCATTCTTCTTCCTCCATTGTTCTTTTTTCTCCATTGTTCTTATTTCTCCATTGTGTTTCTTTCTCCACTGTTCTTCTTCCTCCATTGTTCTTCTTTCTCCATTGTTCTTCTTTCTCCATTGTTCTTCTTTCTCCATTGTTCTTATTTCTCCATTGTTCTTCTTTCTCCATTGTTCTTATTTCTCCATTGTTCATTTTTCTCCATTGTTCTTATTTCTCCATTGTTCTTTTTTCTCTATTGTTCTTATTTCTCCATTGTTCTTCTTTCTCCATTGTTCTTCTTTCTCCATTGTTCTTATTTCTCCATTGTTCTTTTTTCTCCATTGTTCTTCTTTCTCCATTGTTCTTCTTTCTCCATTGTTCTTCTTTCTCCATTGTTCTTCTTTCTCCATTGTTCTTCTTTCTCCATTGTTCTTCTTTCTCCATTGTTCTTCTTTCTCCATGGTGACTCTTTTGTTCTACTCCATTAACTGTTATCATAACAAACATAACAATTAGACCTAAATGTAACAATTAGGTGAACTCATAGCAACTGTCTTGCTAAATTGTTATTGCGACCGAACGACAACAATAGTGAGAGATGTAACATGTAGCGATATGTAACATGTAGCGATATGTAACACGTAGCAATATGTAACATGTAGTGATATGTAACATGTAGCGATATGTAACATGTAGCGATATGTAACATGTAGCAATATGTAACATCTAGCGATATGTAACATGTAGCGATATGTAACATGTAGCGAGATGTAACATGTAGCAATATGTAACATGTAGCAATATGTAACATGTAGCAATATGTAACATGTAGCGATATGTAACATGTAGCGATATGTAATATGTAGCGATATGTAACATGTAGCGATATGTAACGTGTAGCAATATGTAACATGTAGCGATATGTAACATGTAGCGATATGTAACATGTAGCGAGATGTAACATGTAGCAATATGTAACATGTAGCTATATGTAACATGTAGCGAGATGTAACATGTAACATGTAAGGTTAGATGTAACATGTAAGGTTAGATGTAACATGTAAGGTTAGATGTAACATGTAAGGTTAGATGTAACATGTAAGGTTAGATGTAACATGTAAGGTTAGATGTAACATGTAAGGTTAGATGTAACATGTAAGGTTAGATGTAACATGTAAGGTTAGATGTAACATGTAAGGTTAGATGTAACATGTAAGGTTGGATGTAACATGTAAGGTTGGATGTAACATGTAAGGTTAGATGTAACATGTAAGGTTAGATGTAACATCTAAGGTTAGATGTAACATGTAAGGTTGGATCTTTCCTACTTGATGTCCCCCACCAAATTTAATTTCTATATATATATATATTATATATGTATATATATTGGTATAAATAGGTAGTATTGAGGTCTTAGATGTATCAAGATAGATGCCTTTTTAGATGTATCAATAAAACGAAACAACGAAACATTTGACACCTCAATCTACATGAAGGATACCAACAGTGGAGAATGCATGAACTATGACAGCTTAAGCCCCGTCCAGACGGTCAAATTTTTCAGAGAAGTGACAAACTTAATGACAAACTAAATGACGATAACTTCCTAGCGTCAGCAAACCGTCAAACTTTTCATCTGTTTTTTTATTCCAACATGTTGGATATCGTCATCAAAAAGTTTGTCAAACTATTTGCTGACGATAAAGTTTGAAGTACACACTGACTTTCCGGCAAAAATATTTTTTTATTTGCGCGTAATTTTAGTTTATTACAGCTAGGTACACTTACAAGAACCTCATTTTTTTCAAACTTAGTATCTATCTAGCTACAATGACTGACGACAGACTCTTTAATACTTGGTTGTATTAGAATGTATTAGATCTAAGTTATAGGTAGGCTACCTACGTTGTGAATTGTATTCTATGATCTATTTTTGACTATCCTTTTCAAGACGATATTTTTTCATTAAAAACAAATTATTTTTTCTGGTTTCTTACTGTTCTAAATTTTAAAAATATACATACCAAGTTATATAATTTTTATTTTCACGATATATATATAACATTAATTTTGACGAAACTGACGCCAGTGAAGCTCAAACTTTTGGCGAGAAAATTTGACTGTGTAGACGCTCCTTGAATACTGACGATAAGTTTGTCATTTAGTTTGTCATTAAGTTTGTCACTTCTCTAAAAAAAATTGACCGTCTGGACGGGGCTTTAGCCCCAGGAAGATATAAAACTAGAATTATCAAAACATTTCTGAACAGAGCATATGATATTAGTAATAATTGGAAAAACTTCACCGAAGATGTAAACAGAATTAAACAGCTCCTTACGAACAACAACTTCCCAATGAAGATAATAGACTCAGTCACCAAAAATTTCATGAACAAGAAAATGGGAGAAACAAATAAATCAACCGAAAACCAACAAACGATTGAACTCTATTTCCAGAATCAAATGACCTCATACTACAAACAAGAAGAAAAGCGCCTCACTAAAATAATTACTGACCACCTCCAACCAACAGCAGAGTATACATGTATAAACCTGAGGGTATTCTACAAATCACAAAAGCTGAGACACTTGCTAATCAAAAACAACAATTTTACTACAGAACCAAAGAAGCACTCCCGTGTGGTCTACGAATACAGCTGCAATATGGAAGAGTGTCAACCTTCAACCACGTATGTAGGCTACACGGAGTGCGCTTTAGTCGACCGAATTAGAAACCACACTCAAAATGGTGCAATAGCATAACACAATAAAGCCATCCACAACATCAAAATGAAAACAAATGAAATACTGGACTCCACAAAAATCATCTGCCAATTTTACAAAAAAGAAGACCTCATATTTGCAGAAGCTCTCACAATAATGGACAGAAAACCCAAAATGAATAAACAAAACGAAGGAGAAGAAAGAATATTATCAATTTTTTAATTACCATTAGTCTTTTACATCAACTTTAAATTGTTTATTATGCCTTTCTGTATTGTAGTCTTGTCTTTAAATGTGTAATGTATTTACCCTAACATCTAATGAAACTAAATTATCCTGTCTTGCAAACCTTAATGTATCCGAACTTCTTAAACTAGTTGTAAATAGAAGATAAAAAAATAACAAACACCCTAACAATAGGCCTAAAATTGATCTCCATCACTGTTCATTCAATCTACCAGTATACAATTAGCTTTCACACTAACAGGTCAGTTACCTAGCTAGAAAATAATTTCAATAATGTAATAGAATTAAAACCATATTTTTTACCCATTGTTTCTACCACGTGTTTTAATTAGTTTAGTAATAAAATGTTTTTAATTCTATCTCACAGGTGTACCACAAGCCTGAAGATGCTTTATGTAATAGAGCGAAATATCGCGAAAAAATGGCTAAAACTTTAATTACCCAATGGCTTTCAAAATGCATCCTAAAACTACTATCAACTGAACAGAAATCATCTTTCAAAGTATTAGATAGAAAGTAAGGAAATCAAATTAGTAAATAACCAGTCCCATCTTGAATTTAATCTTTGTTGCCTAATATATATATGTATATATTTATATATATATATTTGTCCGTAGAATCCGAAAATCAAAACTGTTTTTTGTAGAAACTAATACTTTTTGAGATATGAGGGTTCAAAGTTATTTATCTCCTATGTATTACTGAAGGATTGAGAACTTCGAAACAACTCGTGTTTTCAATGAAATTACTGAAACATTATAGATTTTACATGAAACTGCAATGTAGTTTGTTGTATCCGCTACACTTCAAGATTGATTAATGACCTGGCTGGGGGGCTCAAAGGGCGGCATGCCCCCCGAAAGACATATATCGAATATTTCCAGTTTCCGTGATATTTTCCATTTATTATTACAATACTGAAATATTATACTGATATACTAATATAACATAATATATTTATGTATAATATATATACTGATATTATTTCAATACTCAATACCCCCCTGCCAGGTCATTAATCACTCATGAAGTGTGCAGCACAACAAACTAGCGGATACAACAGACTATATTACCGTTATATTTGACCAAAATTGGCCAAAAAGCGTGAAAAAAAAAACAAGTTTTTTTTAAGTTCTTACTCTTTCAGTAATGCATAGGGAATAAATCACTTCAAACCCTCATATCTCAAACAGTTTTAGTTTCTACAAAAAATGGTTATGATTTTTAGATTCTATGGACAAAAGTACCTAAGAAAATTAATTTGAATTTAATTTCGTGAAGGTCGTCAAATGGGAAAGATCCGTAAGGTTAGAGATAATGATAATGGAATTATTTTTCATGCATTTTAAAGTAGTTGTGAGAAATAAGCATTGATTTGCATTTAATTAATTTACTAAAGTTCGATCACTACATTATCTCGATACACTTCGACCTATTTTACCTCTCTTCCTCTCTGTTCACTTTGACTCGATATGTACCTCTCTTCCTTTCTGTTCACTTTGACCCGATACGTACCTCTCTTCCTCTCTGTTCACTTTGACCCGATATGTACCTCTCTTCCTCTCTGTTCACTTTGACCCGATATGTACCTCTCTTCCTTTCTGTTCACTTTGACCCGATATGTACTTCTCTTCCTCTCTGTTCACTTTGACCCGATGTACCTGTATTTCCCCAATTGATCGATTCCTAGCATCTAAATTGTCTGGCTTTAATACAAAGTATCACTCTGTGTTTTCTTTTCCCTTCCCGTAACTTCATCAAAGATCGTAGTGTTGGCCTTTACAGTTTCCGCAAAAATTCGCCACGCATTCCTCACTACAGTCACACTCACTAGTTTCTTCACTGCCCTGATACACTAAATAAGGTGGTGAAATCTTGAGCCTGACTGTACAGGTGAAATTAGCTCTTAGTCCGTAAATCCACGCTCAATTTACGTCAAAACTGTTCAGCTTTTAGATTCTTTCTAATAACTTTTAATACATCAAATAAGTTGAAATGCAGTTACCTGTTTTGATTCCTATGTATAATTCTAACAACACAGACTCTATTTTATACAGTTTTAAATTCCCTCTCAGGAAGAAGAGACCGCCACGTGGACAGGGACAGAATCCTCGGTCCCTAATGGTAAAATACAGTCCGGGTTTATCCTTTTATTGGTCTTCGCTGTAATTCCCGCTTATTTTGCAGAGTATAAAATAATAATAATCTGGTTTAGTATCCGCTCTGGTGAAATGAAAGTTCGTTACCAGGTAGGTATTATAATTAGCAGCCTGGTTATATTTTCGAAGCCATGATTGTCTTTTAATTAATTCGCCAGATAAAGCCTCGTGGTTTCAACGTTAACTAATATTCTAATGCTTAATTTTACATAGCTGTTAATCCTCTTACGAAAAAATATTTAATTAGTTCATAGGTAGCATATATGTAAAAGAATTTCTCTAATAAAATCCTGTATATTGAATGTAGTGCTCTGAGTAAGGAAGTAGCTTCTATACTGAACAAACTTTCTTTCGTCTGGCATGGATGGCCATCAGTTTTAGAAAATTGATGGTCATTTTAAGGCAGACTGAAGATAATTCATTTACTATTCGGGCTACTTCCTTACTCAGAGTTTATTTTAATTTTAAAAGATGATTTATCACATGTTTTACTAATATAAACACTCTATCACCATCATTTCACTCACCACTCACCAGGTGATCACCAAAGGCCCCTCACCACTCACCAGGTGATCACCAAAGGCACCTCACCACTCACCAGGTGATCACCAAAGGCCCCTCACCACTCACCAGGTGATCACCAAAGGCACCTCACCACTCACCAGGTGATCACCAAAGGCACCTCACCACTCACCAGGTGATCACCAAAGGCCCTTCACCACTCACCAGGTGATCACCAAAGGCCCCTCACCACTCACCAGGTGATCAACAAAGG